>CAUYQU010097156.1:0-118733 GCA_963574635.1 Cheracebus regulus | reverse complement strand
AAGAAAGAAAGAAAGAAAGAAAGAAAGAAAGAAAGAAAGAAAGAAAGAAAGAAAGAAAGAAAGAAAGAAAGAAAGAAAGAAAGAAAGAAAGAAAGAAAGAAAGAAAGAGAAAGAAAGAAGGGAGGGAGGGAGGGAGGGAGGGAGGGAGGGAAGAAAGAAAGAAAGAAAGAAAGAAAGAAAGAAAGAAAGAAAGAAATTAGTTGCTTAATATTCAAAGTTTTGGGGGAAACTAGAACCTCGAAGTGTGCTTATGGAGAGACAAGAAGGGTAGGGAAGAACACATCAAGCTCTTATTTACTAAATAAGTGTCTCCTGTATGCCAGGAACTGGCCTTGGCACGACGTGCTCCCTAATCCCCCCAGCAGCCCCTAACAGCACTGAGCCTCCTGGGAGACAGGATGAGTCATCTCATGGATAATAAGAATGGCTTCTCCAAGAGCTGGGGCATCTGTTGATAAAGAACATTAGGCCTGGCACAGTGGCTCATGCCTGTAAGTCCCAGCACTTTGGGAGGCCGGGGTGGGAAGATCACTTGAGCTCAGGAGTTCGAGAGAGTTCACTGGCTTTGTCAGCCTGGGCAGCATGGCGAAACCCCATCTATACAAAAAATTAGCCAGGCACGGTGGTATGTGGTCCCAGCTACCCAGGAGGCTGAGGTAGGAGGATCACTTGAGCCTGGGAGGCAGAGGTTACATTGAGCTGAGATCGAACCACTGCCCTCCAGCCTGGGCGACAGAGTGAGACCCTGTCTCAAAAAAAAAAAAAAGAAGAAGAAGAAGAAGAAAAAGGGAACACTAGAGTTTGGGTTGATTGTGCGTTGAGTTCGTAGCTTTACATGTCAAGATCTAAAGCCTAAAATGAATTAGTATAAAACTCATTTGTAACAAAAAGTAACTAGTGTTTTGATTGTTTTGTTTGTCTAATTTGAGGAAGGCCTTTGAGGGTATCTTATTGAAACACTGAAACACTATCAGACAGACCATATTAGATACTCGGGCCCCTAGCCAGAGCTCAGCTGTGCCTGAAATCATAGTTCTGGACTTTTATCTTATCTGAATTGGTCCTGTTTGGAGCAACCAATCTTACACACACACTTCAGCTTCAGATAAAGTCAGAAAACTACTTCAAAAGGGTAGTTCCATTTTTGCTCTTCAGAATTTGATTGATTTCCAGGCTTACCTACTAATTCTCTCTTGAGCCTTGCCTTAGGAAGGTTGAACCAAAGTAAAATAAAACATTTCTAGGGCTCTGTTTGTCTTCTCAAAACGGTTAGAACTGCGATTGATTCCGGAACCAGGCTTCATCCTGGAGTACCCAAAACTCAGGATCCCCGTTTCCCGGGGACTCATGCTTACCCCCTCCCGACCTGGCCTGTGCATACCCCCATCCACAGCCT
Organism: Cheracebus regulus; assembly: GCA_963574635.1. Lineage (NCBI taxonomy): Eukaryota > Metazoa > Chordata > Mammalia > Primates > Pitheciidae > Cheracebus > Cheracebus regulus. The sequence goes on along the minus strand of CAUYQU010097156.1, from coordinate 117,337 downwards.
CAGGAAGAAGGACTTTAAAGGTGGTCACAGAAGAATTTGCAAGCTGCTCTTATGACTGGCTTTGTCTCAATTGCACATGAGCCACAGAGCCACTTCTCTCAATCGAAGGTGATTTCTCCTTTGCTCCCACTTCTCCAGCCACCAGCCAATGGTCTATGAGACTGCCAGACATCAGCCTGCTCCTCTCTTACCTCGTGGAGATCTCCCGTGGAAAGTGACTCCATCGACCCCAGGGTCTCACCTCAAATCCCCAGCTAATTCCTGCTTCAGGGCTTGGGCAGGGCACTTCTAACTCAGGGCCCCAGACACCCCCTGTCCTCTGAGCACCTAGTCGGGCCTAGCCAGAGACCTACCACTTGCCCTCAAAACCATTTCCTCCTCATCCCAAGGTATACACTTAGGCTTTCAAGGAAAAAACCAGAACAAGGTAGGTGGATCTTAGCAACTTCTCCAAGGTCCTCCCCTCCAAAACCACAAAGCAGGCAGGTGAGTATTCTGGAATGAGTCCCCCATGGCCTCCTGGGGACTTGAAGAGGGGCTCCCAATTTCCTGGGCATTACATATGTCAGGGGGTAGTAATCCCAGCCAGAAGCCTGGCATTCAGCCCCCACGTACTGACATCTTGTTCAAATCTACCCTGCCCGCTCCAGACTGGGGCCTCAAGCCTCCATCCTTTCCCATCTGGTCAACACCTGCTCTCCATCTTGGCTGGAGTAGCCTCTCAGGAACCCAAATCTGACAATGAAGCTCCCCTGCTAAAAACTGGAGGTCAAAAGCCTGGGAGATAAGGGTTCCTCCTTCACCTGCAGCGGCCTTGGCCATCAGCCCAGCCCCGTCTGCGGATCCAGCCTTATCTAGGCCCCTCCCTCCCTCCCCCCACTCTTGCTTGTCCTTTGTTACCAGAACACATCATGCACTCACAGGCTCTCCACCTTTGCACTTACCATTCCCTCCTCCTAGAAGAGCCTTCCTCCCTTATCCTTCCAGCAAATTCCTGCTCAGCCTTCAAGGCCCAGCTCAAAGGTCTGCTCCTGCATGAAGCCCTGTTTCACCCCATGGTTCAGTCCATGCAGGCTGCCTTAATAGACCTACCATAAACATTGATTTCTCACAGTTCTGGAGGCTGGACGCCCAAGGCCAGGCTGCCAGCCCTGTCAGGTTCTGGTGAGGGGCCTCTTCCCAGCTTGCAGACAGCCACTTCCTCTCGGTGTGCTCCCGTGACATTCTTCTGATAAGGCCACCAGTCCTGTCGAATTAGGACCCCACCCTTATGACTTCATCTCACTTTACTTCCTAAAAGCCCTATCTCCAAATAGTCACATTGGGGGTTAGGGCTTCAACATAGGAATTTGGGGCAGGGACACAATTCCATCCACAGCACCTCCCCAGAAAGATCTGATCTCTGCCTGCTCCACAATGCCACCTTATTCAGGGCAGGACATCTATTCATCACAACACATCCACCCTTTATTCCCATTCGTGCCTCCTGTGCATTTGATGAATGAAGTCCCATCCCCTACTCCTGTCTCCTCCTTCCTCCCAGCAGCCACTGTGTGATAATCTATTAGTCTCTCCCACTGCCCCAGTTCCCAGAGGCAGGGACCACCTTCTCATGCATCCCTGGGCTCTCAGCGCCCTGCACAGGGCAGGCCTGAGTGGGTGAATTCTGGTTCAATTGTAGGAGGACCTATGGCCCTTGGGGTTGGAGACCCCCAGGCGGGGAGCCCCACTCCTTGCCATTGTCGCCCCCACACATTCATCAGCCCCTTTTTGGACAATCTTATCCCCATTACTGAGGTTTCTTCCAGTCCTAAGCGGCAAAGTTCTCAATCTCTGGGCAGACTGTGCAAAAGAGGCCAGACATGGCCTTCCTCCCTCCACTGCACGGGCCAGGAATAGTGCATGTACAGCGGCGTCTCTTTGTTCCTACGTAGGAAAAGCCATTAGTTTTAGCACCGCAGGGAAAAAAAATGCAAGTCGCTCTGGGTATTTTTTTTATTTCGTCCAGGTCTCCCTCCACAGGTGGACGGTGTATGAACTGGTCCTGTATTTGGCTCAGCAAGCAGCTCTTCGCCTCAGATCGGGTTATTTATTTAACGTATCTAGTTTTTACTCCCTCTCGTCCAAAAGCGTCAAGCTAAAAATATCTTGTTTATGAGCTCTGGACCGAAAACGAAGCAGTTGGGCTATTAATCACTGGGAATATGTTGAATAGGAACATGATTAAAGCGCAGTGTGCATTGGCCAGATGAAACTGCTTCTTTACTGCGATCGCTGTGGAAGCTCGGGCCTCTCCAGCGGTGTTTTTAGCTGCGCCCCCTCGGAGGCTCCTGGGCGGGTAGTGGCACCTTGCCAGGCCTAAGAAGGCCACAGTCGGCGAAGGGGTCTTCCCTCACCTGGAGGCAAGCGCGCCTCTAGCCGGGACCCAGGCGGCGTCTGGCCTCAGCGCCAGTCCAGACGGGCGGCGCGAGCAGGGGCAGGAGACACTTGAGGGCCCCCAAGACCCCAGTCCGCAGCCCCCAACCCGGCTGCGGTAAAGCATGCGAGGGACGCACATGGCTGGGGGTCTCGGTGGCAAGCTCCTTCCCCGCGGTGAGAGGGTCAGCGTGCCGCACCGAAGGGGCCCCAGGGCCTGGCCGCGACGGTACCCAAGATCCCGGGGACCCCAGCGTCCAGCGAACCACAGGGCAGAGTTCTCCCTGTGGGTGCTCGGACCTGGCGACCTGGACACCCTCGCTCCAGCCGCTGGCGCCCACCTGAACAGGGAGTTGAGGGAGGAAGCCGTGGCTTCGGGCCTCGCGGGTTACGGCCCCAGCCTCGAGGGATCCCGGCCCGGAGTTAAGTTAGTCTCCTCCCCGGGTGCGTCCCTCCCTGTGCTGGCCCCAGCGTCCAGCTCCGGTCATCCGGGGAGCCCGCCCGTCCCGCAAGAAAAAAATCGGCAACACCAGGCCGAGTAGTAGCGCCGGCCCCGCGCGCCTAGGTAACCGCGCGCTCCGGCCTGGAGAAGTAATTACAAAGAAAGTTTTCCAGCCCGGGCAGATCGACCGGCCAGATCCTCCAGGCTCCCGGGCCGAGGCCGCCTCTGCTCCCCGCGGGGTCCTAGCGCCCTGCGGCGCCTCTCGCGGAACCCCGGCGTCCTCGGAGAGGTGCTTCTGCGCGGAATCACAGGGGTCGCCTGCAGACCAGAGCTAGAGACGCAGAGCCACCGCGCTCCGAGCCTCTCCGCGCGTCCCAAACGGCTCCCCCACTGGCCCCCGCCAGCCCCGCTGCTCTGCGCCGCAGCCTCCCCGGGACGCGGGTCCTAGACAGGCCTGATTCAAGCTTTGAAAGCGAGTCCGCGCCGCAGCAGCTCGAGACCAAGACTCGCCCTCCGCCCCTCTCCACCCCCACCCCGTGCAGCCTCGGGATGCTCCGGGGCTCCAGGCCACGGCTGGATATGGGCGCCTAGGGGGAGGCCGGAGGAGGGGGCCCCAGCCACCGACCACGTGGGCGCAGGGGCGACAGCCGGGGCCGGGGCGGAGCTTGGAGCGAGCGCGGCGGCCCGGCTGGGTGAGCAGGAGGCGGTGGGCGTTGCGCCGCGGCCTGCCTGGGGTGCACCGCGCTGGGCCCCGCTGGTTCGCCTCCCCAGAACCCTGCTGCGCGCTAGGACCCAGCGGGCGCCGCACTACCGCCGCCCGGGGACAGAGGCCGCCTCGGACTCTAGGGGGCGACTCGGACTGCAGGGTATAAAAGCGGGGCCTGCGCGGGCTGGGCCATTCGCGACCCGGAGCTGCGCGGGCGCGGGCGAGCAGGGGCTCCGGGTGCACGGCGGCGGCGGCGCCCCGCGCTGGCTGGAGGCCGCCGAGGCTCGCCATGCCAGGAGAACTCTAGCTCCCCCATGGAGTCGGCCGACTTCTACGAGGCGGAGCCGCGGCCCCTGATGAGCAGCCACCTGCAGAGCCCCCCGCACGCGCCCAGCAGCGCCGCCTTCGGCTTTCCCCGGGGCGCGGGCCCCGCGCAGCCTCCCGCCCCACCTGCCGCCCCGGAGCCGCTGGGCGGCATCTGCGAGCACGAGACGTCCATCGACATCAGCGCCTACATCGACCCGGCCGCCTTCAACGACGAATTCCTGGCCGACCTGTTCCAGCACAGCCGGCAGCAGGAGAAGGCCAAGGCGGCCGCGGGCCCCGCGGGCGGCGGCGGCGGCGGCGATTTTGACTACCCGGGCGCGCCCGGGGGCCCCGGCGGCGCCGTCATGCCCGGGGGAGCGCACGGGCCCCCGCCCGGCTACGGGTGCGCGGCTGCCGGCTACCTGGACGGCAGGCTGGAGCCCCTGTACGAGCGCGTCGGGGCGCCGGCGCTGCGGCCGCTTGTGATCAAGCAGGAGCCCCGCGAGGAGGACGAAGCCAAGCAGCTGGCGCTGGCCGGCCTCTTCCCCTACCAGCCGCCGCCGCCGCCGCCGCCCTCGCACCCGCACCCGCACCCGCCGCCCACGCATCTGGCCGCCCCGCACCTGCAGTTTCAGATCGCTCACTGCGGCCAGACCACCATGCACCTGCAGCCCGGTCACCCCACGCCGCCGCCCACGCCTGTGCCCAGTCCGCACCCCGCGCCCGCGCTCGGCGCCGCCGGCCTGCCGGGCCCGGGCGGCGCGCTTAAGGGGCTGGGCGCCGCGCACCCCGACCTCCGCGCGGGTGGCGGCGGCGGCGCAGGCAAGGCCAAGAAGTCGGTGGACAAGAACAGCAACGAGTACCGTGTGCGGCGCGAGCGCAACAACATCGCGGTGCGCAAGAGCCGCGACAAGGCCAAGCAGCGCAACGTGGAGACGCAGCAGAAAGTGCTGGAGCTGACCAGTGACAATGACCGCCTGCGCAAGCGGGTGGAACAGCTGAGCCGCGAACTGGACACGCTGCGGGGCATCTTCCGCCAGCTGCCGGAGAGCTCCTTAGTCAAGGCCATGGGCAACTGCGCGTGAGGCGCGCGGCTGCGGACCGCCCTGGGCCAGCCTCTGGCGGGGACCCGGGGAGTGGTTTTAGGTCGCCGGATCTCGAGGCTTGCTCGGGACTTGCGAGCCAGGACTAGGAGATAGATTCCGGTGCCGCCTAAAAGCCTGGCCTGCTCCGCGTGTCCCCTCCCTTCCTCTGCGCCGGACTTGGTGCGTCTAAGATGAGGGGGCCAGGCGGTGGCTTCTCCCTGCGAGGAGGAGAGAATTCTTGGGGCTGAGCTGGGAGCCCGGTAACTCTAGTATTAAGGATAACCTTGTGCCTTGGAAATGCAAACTCACCGCTCCGATGCCTACCGAGTAGGGGGAGCAAATCGTGCCTTGTCATTTTATTTGGAGGTTTCCTGCCTCCTTCCCAAGGCTACAGCAGACCCCCATGAGAGAAGGAGCGGAGCGGCCCGTGGCCGGAGGAGGACGGCTCAGGGAGCTGAGATCCCGACAAGCCAGCCAGCCCCAGCAGCTCCTCAGTGCCTGTCTTATAGAGGGGTGGAAACGTAGGGAGTTAGGGCTTTTAACCTAAGGTTGTTCCCCTGGTTCTACATGAAAGTGGAGGGTCTCTAGTTCCGCACCTCTCCCATCCCTCCGCACACACCCCACCCCAGCCTGCCACAGGCTGGGCTTCCCCTGGGGCGGAACTCACTGAGATGGGGGTCACCAGGTGACCAGTGGGAGCCACCACCCCCAGTCAGACCAGAAAGCTAGATCGTAGGTCAGCTCTGAGGATGTATACCCCTGGCGGGAGAGGGGAGGCGTGGAGATCTGGCCGTGGGGTGGGCGTGGGGGGTGAAGGGCCACTGGGACCCTCAGCCTTGTTTGTACTGTATGCCTTCAGCATTGCCATAGGAACACAAAGCACGATCAGTCCATCCCAGAGGGACCGGAGTTATGACAAGCTTTCCAAATATTTTGCTTTATCAGCCGATATCAACACTTGTATCTGGCCTCTGTGCCCCAGCAGTGCCTTGTGCAATGTGAATGTGCGCGTCTCTGCTAAACCACCATTTTATTTGGTTTTTGTTTTGTTTTGGTTTTGCTCGGATACTTGCCAAGATGAGACTCTCCGTCGGCAGCTGGGGGAAGGGTCTGAGACTCTTTCCTTTTAGTTTTGGGATTACTTTGGATCCTGGGGGACCAATGAGGTGAGGGGGGTTCTCCTTTGCCCTCACTTTTCCCTGGCCCCTCCAGCCTGGGTTGCCCGCAAGGCTTGTCCCCCAGAGGCCCTGGCTCCTGGTCGGGAAGGGAGGTGGCCTCCCGCCAACGCATCACTGGGGCTGGGAGCAGGGAAGGACGGCTTGGTTCTCTTCTTATGGGGAGAACATAGAGTCTCACCCTAGATGTTTTATGTATTATATCTATAATATAAACATATCAAAGTCAATGTCGGTGTCTTTTTAAAACCAGAAAGAAGCTGCTTCCAAGGTTGTCTGTGGGCCAGGTCACATTTGTAAATAACACAGCATTTTCCCTGGCTGGGATCCTGACTTTCATGAGTTCTCCATCCATCCCCAACCCCTCTTTACCCTGAGGGGGGAGGGACTTACTTCCCCCAGGCAAGACAAATAAATAGCAGAGTACAAGTCTCCAAATGGAGAATGCCTAGAGCCTGAAGGCAGTCTCTTGGGGTCATGGGAGGGGGCCATGGTGGGGGTTACAGGGCTGAGGTCTTGGCGAGGCCTCTCATCTGCCCCTAGGAGGAGAAGAGAGAGTCCTGTGCCTGAGCTCAGCAGCCCCAGGCTCAGGGCGCCCTTTGTCCAGACTTTCTTCCAAATCACCTTTGGCTCCAGTGCCTCACTCATACCCACTGCAGCTCCAGCTTCCAGCAGGACCCTTGGCCAGCAGGAAGAGGTCTTCAGTGGTAGGACCCTCCAACCCTCCCCTCTTTCCCTGGACCCTGTGGCCACACCCTACCCTGTGAAGCCCCAAGCGCAGCTTGAAGAGAGAGACCCCTCCATCTGGCCCTCCACACCTGCCTCGCCCAGCCCTCACAGGAAAGGGCCGAGGCAGACCTGTAACAGGGGTCCGGCCCTACGCCACACACTGGCTGTTCAGGAACTGCCCCAGCATCCACACTGCCCACTGCATTCATCCCCGACCCAGCAGGGGACTGAGTATGGGCGTACCCCCAACTCTGATGAGCACCCTGTGAAGTCAGGCACCCTGGCACCCACATAAGAGCAGTGACAGCCAAGCAAGGGAGGGCAGCCCTCATCTCTGAACTAACAAGGCCCGGGAGGAAGCGGCCCAGGAGGTTGATAGTGCTTTTCAGATTTTACCCTCTCGGAGGGTAAAAGATAAATTGCACTTTCTTTTTTTTTTAACTCCTCACCAAGACAGTGTTCACCGAGCGGCTTACTGTATGTGCCAATGCAGGCTGGGGCATTTTCGAGAAGTTACACGTTCCTTTTATACTCTGGAAGCTTAGCTTTACCTGCCTGCGTGGTTAGCTGGCACCTCTTCCGGCCCCCAGCTCTGTCCTGTGTCTAGCCGCCTCCTCACCCACGGCCGCCCTTGGCAGAGGAGAGGCCGCGAGCCCAGTGAGGAGGCGGTGCCTGCCCCGCCACCCTGGGAACAGAGAAGGCAGAGCCCCGCGTGCCCAGAGGCCTGGGGCAGGCCACAGCTTGCTAAGTCCCAGCAAACCCTCTCTGAGTTCAGTGCTAATTCCAGTTTTTCTTGTTTGAGGGGGCTGATCCCTGGCTTCCCCGTTTCCCCCAGAACAGGTCCTAGGATGGATGGGGGAGGGGCGACCCTCCTACCCTCACCCCTTCTCTTCCTCTCTGCTATGCCAGCCTGCTAGGCGCTTCCTCTTTCAAAGCCACCAGCTCCTGGAAGGGATCCCTCCTACCCTGAGTCCTCCTCCTGGTCCTGAGTTCCAGGGTGGGCTTCATTAGGGACAAGACAGATCCAATCACATCTGGCCCCAGGAAAGGGATGGGGAGGGCGAGGCCCCAGGGTGGGCCAAAGTAGAGGGGAGGAAGGACCTTTGGGCGGTGTGCGGTGAACCTGCCCAGCACGCACCCCATGCCCAGCTGTGGGGGACTCCCAGGAACAGAGTCGCCCCTGGCCACCCACCGCTTCCTGCAGGATTCCTCACAGTTCCCCTCCTGACTGCAGCCTTCAAGAAGAACCACTCCAAGAGCCCAGCACTGAACGCACCCCAAGTATTTATCGGATGCCTACTGTATGCCAGGGCCTGCGTCAAAGATGGGGCACTGGGCTGGGAACAAACAGACTCTGCTCTGGCTCTAGGGGAGCGTACAGCCTTGAGGCCCCAAGCTGTGGTTTAGGGGGGCCAAGTACAACGAGGGGGAGCTCGGAGTGTGAACAGGATCCACTGGGAAGGGCTTTCTGGAGGCTGCAGCTTTGCTGAAACGCCTGGGATAGGCAGCCCCTGCCCTGGATGCTTCTCCTTTACCCTGATTTCCCCTTGACCGGGGCACCTCTCCCACCTTGCTGGGCCACTCCTGAGCCCTGTGTCCCGTGACAGCTCTGTTCAGGGTTAGCCCGCCTTCAAGGAAAAAGCAAGGATGGAAAGGAGAGAGGCATCTCCTCTGCCATCAGATGCGTCCTGATGGTTTAGTGCTGTCACGGATGTTACTCTTATCTCCTGGATCTCCTGGGAATCTGTGAACGTGGGGTTTGGCCCTGAACATCTGCGATGAGCCACTGGGCCAGGTGAGGAGTGTCTGCCCCTCCCAGCTCTCCCACCTGCTCCTTCCCAGGCAGGAAGCTGCCAGGCCTCCTCCAGGAGCTGCCAATCTCACAGGAGGGGAGGAGGCCACTCATGGGGAAGGTCAAGGGAGAGCAGAAACCGCCAACTTTGTTTAGCCGAGGGGCTGCTCCAGGGTACCCACAGTCCTTCTCTAGGCACGGGGGCGAAGTCCTTGCCTAGACAGTGTTGCTATTCCAGCTGTTTCTTTCCTATGCTAGTGGGGAGGGGAAGGCTTTTCTGTTCGTTCCTTTTTTTAGAGACAGGGTCTCACCCGGATGGAGTGCAGTGGTGCAATCACCGCTCCCCGAAACCTCACACTCCTGAACTCACACAATCCTCCTGCCTCTGCCTTCCGAGTAGCTGCTGGGATTAATTTTATTTTTTGTAGGCTGGGCACTGTGGCTCACACTGTAATCCCAGCACTTTGGGAGGCCGAGGTGGGTGTATCACAAGGTCAGGAGTTCAAGACCAGGCTGGCCAATATGGGGAAACCCTCTCTCTACTTAAAATACAAAAATTAGCTGGGTATGGTGGCGAGTGCCTACAGTCCCAGCTACTCAGGAGACTGAGTCAGGAGAATCGCTTGAACCCAGGAGGCAGAGGTTGAAGTGAGCCAAGATCATGCCACTGCACTCCAGCCTGGGCAACAAGAGCAAGACTCCGTCTCAAAAAAAATAAATTATTTTTTCTAGAGACAGGGGTCTCGCTGTGTTTCCCAGGCTGGTTCAGAACTCCCAGCCTCAAGCAATCCTCCCTCCTCAGCCTCCCAAAGTCCTGGGATTACAGGAGTGAGCCACCGCGCCTGGCCTCTTTTTCCTTTCTTTAGGTAAAACTAACCCACCAGCACCGTTAAAGGCTCTTTCTTGATTCTGTGAAAGACTCTTGCGATCTTTTCTCTCTGGACAACCCCACATCTTCCCCGCACCACACCCCTCTCTGCGGATGGAGTGTTTGACGTAAGCCAAGGCCCAGGAAAGATACCGATTCACTATCAAAGCATCCTAGCCCCATCCCAGAGCAATTAAAAAGCCAGATGGAATCTCTGGGAAAACGGCATTAATAACACGAACAATCTGTGTTGGCCAGGGGGAAACCCAGGAGCCTCAGGCAGGGGTGGGCTGTGGAGTGAGGGAAGCTGGGGTGCCGAGTGGAAGCTCACAGCAACATCTCAGCCCTGTTGTGGTCAGCTGGGGATGGGGCCGCCGTAGGGGTGTGCTAGGTCCAGCTGCAGCTGGGCTGTCCCCTCTAGCTCTTGCAAGGCCCACAGTGCACCCTGGATCCTGGTGGCTGCAGACTGAGCCAGACAAATGTGGAACCCATTACTCAGACAGCTGCAGGCCTGGCCAGCCCCGTTCTGGCACCCGAGAGCTTTGCTTCCCTTCGGTTTGTTTTTATTTATTATTTTTCTAGCTTTCTGGCCCCACCCACTAGGAACAGGCCTCTCAGGGTGTATGGCTGGCATAGATGCCCTTTCTCTTCATTTGCTGTGCCCCACATCTGCTGCCTGTGCTTGACAATAGCAGAAGACGGTGTTGGGGAACCCCAGTGGGCCTGAACCCCAGAAACTCCCCTTAGAATGCAAAAGCTAGATACAGTGGCTCAGACCCATAATTCCAGCACTTTGAGAGACTGAAGTGGGAGAATTGCTTGAGCCCAGGAGTTCAAGGCCACTCTGGGCAACATAGTGAGACCTGTGTCTACAAATAAAAATTTTAAAAAGTATCCAGGTATGCTGGTGCATGCTTGTAGTCCCAACTACTCAGGAGGCTGAGGTGGGAGGATCAGTTGAGCCCAGGAGTTGGAGGCTGTAGTGAGCTATGATCCTACCACTGCACTCCAGCCTGGACAACAGAGCAAGACCCTGTCTCAAAAAGAAAAAAGAAAAAACCATAATGCAAAGTGGTAAATACCTCGGGCAAGACCAGCTGAGCTCTCGAGGTCAGCACACACCACCATGCCCAGCTACTTTTTGTATTTTTAGTAGAGATGTGGTTTCACCATGTTGACCAGGCTGGTCTTGAACTCCTCACCTCAGGTAATTCTGGGCAGCAGGGAGCAGGGTTCACACTGCTCAGCTGCCTCGAGGGGCCTAGAAGAGGCTGGACCAGGGCTATAGGCAAAGAATTCTCTACTAATTAGAAGCCTTTTCTAGGCACAGCTGAGAAGTGTGACTCTTCCATAGCAGCCCTGTTTTCAGACTAGTCTGCAGGCTCACCCCTCAACTTAAAGACATAGTTCTCCTGCAGCCATCAGGCTGGGGTGGAAACAAGCTTGTTTAAGAAACATGCTTTGTGACTGTCACATAGCCAGAGAGCCATTTTCTGACACTCCTCCTCACTGTCTCCTTGACGTCACCTCCACCTTCATCCTCCCTGGAAACTCTCCTTCCCAAGGTCACACTAACTCCTAAAGCCAAATCAACTGAACGCTCCTGAGGTCCTTCCTGCCTGTCTTGGCCTCCTGCTGAACTTGGCTGCAGGAGACGTTCAGTGTCTGGCTTTGCAGGTCTTGAATATATGTGTTTGAATGCAAGGATCACTCTCCAACTCTCTCCTTCTTTACAAGACATTCTCACCCTCTCTTTTCTATCCAAGGGTCCATGGGGTTGGCCCAAGGTCCACCAAACAGGCTGCACAATTGTGGGAGGCAACACAAGAGCACAATAAATAAGGCTCCCCCATGGTGGCCTTAATGTTGTAGCTTCTACAGTTACTTTGTTTTTGTTTTGTTTTGTTTGACAAAGTCTCACTCTTGTTGCCCAGGCTGGAGTGCAGTGGTGCGATCTCAGCTCACTGCAATCTCCGCCTCCCAGGTTCAAGTGATTCTCTTGCCTCAGCCTCCCAAGTAGCTGGGATTACAAGCGTGCACTACCATGCCCAGATAAATTCTTATTGTATTTCTAGTAGAGACGGGTTCATCACGTTGGCCAGGCAGGTCTCGAACTCTTGACCTTAAGTGATCTGCCTGCCTCGGCTTCCCAAAGTGCTGGGGATTACAGGCATGAGCCACGACACCAGCCTCGTTTTTTGCTGTTGTTGTTTGTTTTGTTTTGTTTTTGTTTTTGTTTCTGACATGGAGTTTCATTCTTGTCACCCAGACTGGAGTGCAATGGCACATTCTTGGCCCCCGGCAACCACCCCCTCCCGGGTTCAATGATTCTCCTATTTCAGCCTCCCAAGTAGCTGGGATTATAGGCACCTGCCACCATACCCAGCTACTGTTTGTATTTTTAGTAGAGATGGGGTTTCACCATATTGATCAGGCTAGTCTTGAACTCCTGACCTCAGCCTCAAGTGATCCACCCGCCTTGGCCTCCCAGAGTGTTGGGATTACAGGCGTGAGCCACCACCATGCCTGGCCTGTTTTGTTCTGAGTCAGGGTCTCTCTCTGTCGCCCAGGCTGGAGTACGACCTCCACCTCCTAGATTCAAGGAGGTCGAGTGGCTGGAACCATAGGTACACACCACTACACCAGGCTAATTTTCAAATATTTCTGTAGAGAAGGGGTTTCACTTTGTTGTCCAGGCTAGTCTGGAACTCCTGGACTCAAGCGATCCTCTCTCCTTGGCCTCCCAAAGCGCTGGGATTACAAGGCATGAACCACTGCACCTGGCACCTGAAGTTACCTTTAACATGCAAGAATCCCAAGAAAGGTAACCCATCCAGTTCTGGGTAATCTTCTGAGCGTTCATGTGATTAGTTTATCACCAGAATCGGAGTTCTGGCCAGGCTCTAGAGAGACAGTCTTGCTCTGCAGGAGACTGTGTGGGGAGGAGGTGAGATTTCCAGAAGAGGGGACAGAGTAGGGAAGCAGCAGCCCCAACTGCCCCCAAGCTGTCGGCGCCGCAGGTGAGCACAGGGAGCAAGATGGGCTGCATTTCTGCTTTAAAAGCTATTTCAAGCTTTCGTGTCTCTCCTCTTATCTCCACTCTAGGACTAGACCGGCAAGGTTGTCATTGAGGGACTAGCCTGAGGGTGGGGACGCTGGGGACCAAATGTGGTGGCCTAGAGCCAGGGCATGTCACTCAGGGACATGGACGGGACCTGAGGGAGCCCTCACTGCCCGCCAAAAGCCCTCTGGGATCTGAAGATCTTTTTCTTCAGCCAAATGGCAGCCCAACCTTTCACCAGAAACGCAGCCTCTCTCCCTGAGCCATCACGGACATCTCTTCCCCACCTCAGCCGTGGAGGCCTTGGGGAGCCCCTCACCTCCCTCCAGCCCACCAGAGCGCCCTCCCCGGCACCCCGCAAGGATGCCATGCCCTCCCGCATGAAGATGCGGAAATGTGGCTGATTTATGGCGTCCTTTCCCGTGCACATGTTGGGCAGTGGTCTCAGCCGGCTCAACCCTGCTCAGAGAAAGGGGGTGGGGATGGGTCAAGGGTGGGGGCTGTCAGGGCTGGGTGTCTGCTCCAAAGAGAGCCGCCGTGACCTTCAGTATCAGGTTAGGACCTGTCTGAAGTAGCCTCCTGGAGCGATTTACAATTTACAAACACGTTTTATTTGATTCCTGAGTTTTGCTAGAGCAATTACCGTGACTAAGCATGACAGAGCACTCCCAGCATGGTGTCTGCTCGCTGTTAGGAAACGTGTGTTTGCTTCACTCTTTTGCCTGGTGCAGCAGCGTTTTAAAAATAGACTCATTCACTGTACTTGAAGGCAATTTGTTCCAAATTTTCCCACTAATTTGATTTTAATCTGATATTTAAAATTCATGTGGCCACATTCCCACTGATTTATAGGGAATAAGCCCCACCTGGCAGCCGTTTAATTGGCCTTAGCCCATTAGGCCACAGGACGTATCCCGGAACAATTTGAAGACACTGAGGTCTGTCATGCTGAAATCTATGCCTCATTCAGCATTGCAGGCGCTGCATGCCTGGAGCCAGGACCACTGGGCGTGGAGCTGAAGGCTCTGGAACCCTGGCTCACAGTGGGCCTCATACTGGACATGTAAATGAGGCCCGAACACCCTGACACAGTGCACACTCCAGGTGTGTGCTGAGCTGGTTTCTGGAGCAAAGCAATTTGTTCATGGGTGACAAGGAGGCATTTCCCGTTTCTCCTGTCCCATGATGAGGATGGCCCATGGGAAGAGGGCCATGCCGCCCTGGCATCAGACTGAATCCTGGCCTTGCCTCCTGCTGACTGGGTGGCCCGCACTGAGTCTGTCAATTTCCACAAGCTTCAGTTTCCTTTTATGCAAAATATATGCAAAACAAGTAGCACGTCATGGAGTTGTGAAAGGTAAACAGGGAAAGCTTGTGAGATACTTGGCTCCAGCTAGCGATTCCCACGTGCTGGGGCAGAAGGCAGAGTGGGAAACTAGGGCACACCTTGTTCCCTGAAAAACACCAGTAGAAGGAGACAGCCGCCTTAAGATTTAGGGCAAAACATTTGTATCCAAATAACCAAAGAACTGAAGTCATTTTAATGTTGCTTAGATTTCCCCCACCAAAGAATGCCTTTCATTTGCTTAGAAAGCACTTAATGAGCTCATTCTGGGGGTAGAGCCCCCTTGCCAGTGACCCTGAAGGCTGAGCACAGTGGTCAAACCCTGTACGACACTCAGATGAGCAGGTACAGGTGCCCCGCTTGCTCTTCATGGGCCTGGCGTGGTGGCTCGTGCCTGTAATCCCAATGCTTTGGGAGGCCAAAGTGGGAGGATGGCTTGAAGCCAGGAGTTTGAGACCAGACTGGGCAATACAGCCAGACCCCCATCTCTACAAAATTTTTTTTTTTTCTTGAGACAGAATCTTGCTTTATTGCCCAGGCTAGAGGGCAGTGGCCTGATCTCAGCTCACTGCAACCTTCGCCTCCTGGGTTCAAGCAATTCCCCTGCCTCAGCTTCCCGAATAGCTGGGACTACAGGCATGTGCCACCACGCCTGTCTAATTTTTTGTATTTTTAGTAGAGATGGGGTTTCACCATGTTAGCCAGGATGATCTCGATCTCCTGACCTTGTGATCCACCCACCTCGGCCTCCCAACATGCTGGAATTATAAGCTCGAACCACTGCGCCTGGCCTACAATTTATTTTTAAATATTCTTCATACAAGTGCAGAATCCCAGGTGATGACTCATGGAGTGTCCAAGGGAGAACAACCATTCTCACAGGGGTGGTGGCCTCCCCAGGTACTGAGACAGTCCTCCGCCCCATGGGCCTCCTGGTTAACTTCTGTTTGGAAGGCTGTGACCTCAGCAAGTAGAGGGGCAGTGGGGGTTTGGGGGGGTCCTGCCTTCTCGTTGCTGGCAAGAAGGGAGCAGGAGACAGGGGCTGCCTGTGTCAGAGGTGGGAGACATCCTGCTCCCTTGCCCCCTCGCTTCCCAACGAGGTCATCTCAGCACTTGGCATCACAGCTGGTTTCCATTTGCCCAACCCAGCTAGGGCCCAGGAGGTCAGCTTGAACCCTGCAGAAGAGCTGCCCAGGCAGGGCTTCCGACAGCCAGGGAAGCTCCTGGGGTCCCGGGGTGTCCTGAGGAGGGGCACAAAGGCAGGTAGGAGGAGGCCATGTCCAAGCTTCCCCAGTGCTGGGGCCACCAACAGGAAAAGGTTCTAGAAACCGACGCTGCTCTTCCCTGCCCTGCCAGGAATGCTGCCACGAGGGTAATTCAAGTTAATGAGCAAACTCCTCGGGCGAGAAAGGCCGGCAGCTCTTAGACCCCTCCGCCTCCCCGTTCAAGCACAGGAAGCAGTTGGATTCCACTTGCTAACCCAAAGGAGAGCCACAATTATGAAGAGGGGCTGGGAGGTCTTAAATCATCAGCTTCACCCTGCAGATCAGCTGGGCTCAGTGCTGGGCAGCAGAAAGGACAGAGGAGAGGCTGGGGTGTGGGTGGCTACCAGAGCAACTGGGGAGAGGGGCGGGGTGGGGGTGTCGGTGCGGGTGCAGCCACGTGCCACCTGCATTCGAGCTCAAGGCAGAGGCAGGGCTGGAGGGGTCAGACCCCAGGGCTCAGGGTCTCCCCATGTGCAATTCCCAAGTTCACCAAGGCCTGGGCTCCTTTGTTCAAGGAGCAATCTTGGCTGGGAGAGGTGGAGGCGTGAGTCACAGGCCAGGCCCCTGAGCGGAGGGGAGGTGGGGATGATGGCTCCAAGCCTGAAATGTGTCAGAGGTGAGATGAGCATCTTGAGCGAGGCAGTGATGTCACTATGTGGGGCAGCACTGCCCGGTGGGGGGGACGGTGTGTGAGCCATGCTAGAGGGACAGCAGCCCAATCTGGGCTCCTTTGCCTCCCTGGGAGGCACCAGACTTCTCAGGGTCCCAGCTGCTCACCCAGGAGCCTGGCATCCCGGGAGGTACCCTAGCCAGGTGCCCAGTGCCACAGAGCTTAAGCCCCTCAGGGACCCCTCTCACCGGGAGCAGTGATAAGATCAGGGCTGGGACATAGGCAGGAGTGGCACCTGGGCTTCTAGACTCCCCATCCAGTGGGGTAATTTAACCCTCTGTACTCTCAGATCCACGCAGGGGAGTGAAATGCTCCCGTTTCCCCAAAGCTCTCATGATTGGCTCAATTGCATCACACCTCCCGCCACTGCCCCACTCAACATTCCTCAACTCAATTTCCTTTAGTTTTCAATTTAAAAAATTAAATCAACTGCATGCTGTTTGGAACATCTTTGAGAATTTCAAAATCAGAATGGCATGTCCAAGACATCGCAGAGCCAGATCTAGGGAACCAGATGATACCCCAGGCTTCGCTCGTCTGGGGTTGGGAGATCAACTGCCAGTTGACCATGCCTCTCTGCTTTTGCCCTGGGTCTGGTGTCCTGCCCAGCACAGGGTCCTGGAGGGAGCTGCTGCTGGGGGTGGGGGAATCTGGCACATGCCTGAGGACAAGGGTGGGACCAGGGCCTCCCTGAGCTCCACCATGGAGCTGCTCACAGCACCCAGGCCCTGACGCTGGTTACACAAGGGCTGGGCCCGCCTTCCCGCCCACTGGGGGTGTGGGACCGTGTGTGCGCCCTGGCCTCAACACACACCTGCTGTGTGACACGGCGCAGGTTTGGCAGCCTCTCTGTTTGAGCATGTCTGAGAGGTGTGCCGAGATTCCCAGAGGCAAGATGATGAATGGTGTCCCTCCAGAACAGAGCAACAGCGAGAACCTGATTCCAGGACGAGTCACCGTGAGGAGGCCAGGGACCAGGCCACCTGGCCGCCAAGGTGGGGAGCATGAGTCACAAACAAGCTACCCACCTGCCAGCCAGATCACTCGCTCGTCCAAGAAGGCACAAGGCTGGGAGGTAGAGGGTGGCAGGACCCAGGGTTGGGTAATGCCCTGCCTGTCCCTGGAGCCTACCTCCTAGGTCCTTGCCAGCCAGGTCCTAGGTGATGCTGGTGCACTGGGAAGCAAGGGACATAGGTGCTCCTTTGGACCAATTCATATCAGTCAGCTAGCGAATGAGTCTCCACCAAGCACCCCTAAGGGCCCAGGCACAGAATGGGGAGACAGAAGGGGAACAGTGTCTAGGAGGAAGATATCAGCATCAGCACTGAGTCAGGATGGGAGAGAGGCATTCCTTACCCACCCACTCATGCCATTGGACCCCCAGTTGCCTTGGAATGTTGTCTTGCTACCTCCTAGTGCTGGTCAGCAAGGCCCAGGGGAGGGAAGAAGGAGGATGCAGCTGTGGTCATCTCAGAGCTGCCCAAATGGTTCCTAAGAAGGCAGGGGTGAAGCACAGAGGCAGAAGACAGGCAAGAGTTGATTTCTTACTCCTGATCTAGTTTTCATGTGTCCTTTGCTATATTTCACGTGGTATTATAAAACACCGTGGCCTCTGGCCAAGAGTAGACTAGGTCCAGAATCTCCTATTAGTATGTTTTGAATTCTAGGTTGTCCGAAACATGGAGATGGATTGATTGTCACCAAGGCCCAATGACTCAGTGCTTCTTCTCACTCAGTCATGTATCAGTTCTAGAAAATGTCTACTCATATTCATCTTTAAAACAATGGCTTCGCTCCATTCCCTCTCTCCTCACCTTCAAGGACAATATGAAATATGTTAGGTCTTCTTCTTTATCTCATATCTTCTCTTTTGTATTTTCTTTTTGTCTGTATGTGCAACATTTGTGATAATTTCTTCTGACATCCTTTCTAGTTTACTAATTCTCTTCTCAGCTGTGTTTAATCTATTAAACCTGTCCATTGAAGTTCTTGATCTTGGTTACTGTAGTTTTCATTTCTAGAGATCCTACTTGATTCTTTTGCAAATCTGATATTTCACTTTTTATAGATTCCCATTTCTGTAGTTATTTTTAAGCATGTCTTATTTCTTTAAACATCATAGGCACAGTTATTTTATAGTCAATAATTTGAAGTCTGTTTGTTGATTCTTCCAGTTTTCACTCACAGTGTCTTGTGTGTGTGTCTGATTATCTTTGACTGTGTGCTAGTCATTGTTTTGATAAATTGTTTATAAGAAAAATTTAGGATTTAGGACAAAGGTACCTTCCATTGGGGACAATTTTCATTTTCTTCTGCTAAAAAATGAGGAATACTGACATTCTAGGACCACCTTAATCAACTACTAAGGTTTAGTGGTCCCTAGCCCACCCAGGAGATGAGAACTTAGATCGGAAGTTTATGTGAAGGCAGTTTACTTCTGGTTCACCTTCAACCTGAAGGTGTAGCCCTTTGAAGTTCTGCATCAACATGGGATGGGTTTCCTATTATATGCCCCACCTTATGTGAGCCCCAAAGATTGATTTCTGTCTCGTTCATTCCATGAGGCTATCAAAACAAGATTTGCATTTTTAGGGAGCAGAATATGCCCCAGGGAAAAAGTGGCTTCTTCTCTTGCTCACCTGTCTGGATTCCTTTTCTCCTCAATTTTTGCCTGGTGGTTCCCTCCCTTCCTTTTAATACATTTTAATTTTTTTTAATCCAGCTGTTGTTTTTAGCAAGAGGATAAGCCCAAATATATAGTGTGCCAGTACTGGAAACTGGAAGTCCTCCTTTCATTCATTCTTCAAATGTTGGTGGAGTGCCTCCTATATGCCAGGCACTGTGCTGTGAGCACAGCAGTGAAACAGACAGAGCGGGATCTTGTGGAGTTCCTAGTTTCTCTGGGGAGACAGACAGTAAACAGAGAGTGACACAATTGATTAGCTAATTACAGTTGTGACACATATTGTGAAGTAAGGAAATTCAGGGGTGGTGAGAGTGTCTGCCCAGAGTCCTCACCTGCTTTGTAGACTCAGGGAAGTCACTCTTAGGGGTGTGTTTTGTTTTTTTTTTTAAGCTGAGATCTGAAGATCTGAAGTGGGATTTATAAGTAGTTGGGAGCTGGAGCAAGAGAATCCAAGCAGAGGGAACAGCATATACAAAACTCAGAAGTGAGAAAGCGCATGACATTCTTAGGTCCTGAAAAATATCCGGTGTGGCCACAGTGCACAGAACAGGGAGTGGGGGTGGAGGGAGGTGGAGAAGAAGAGGTGAGGTCAGAGGGTCAGCTGGGTCAGACTACACAGGCTCTCACGTGCAGGGCTTCAGACTTTAGCCAATATCCCAAGAGCAGCAGGAACCACAGAGAACATGGAGGACAGGGTTGCTTTTTGTTTCTTCTTGTTGTTTTTTTTTGAGACAGGGTCTTACTCTGTTGCCCAGGCTAGAGTGCAGTGGTGTGATCATAGCTCACTGCAGCCTTGACCTTCCATGCCCACACAATCCTCTTGCCTCAGCCTCCCAAGTAGCTGAGACTACAGGCATGTGCCACCATGCCCAGTCAACTTTTAAATTTTTTGTACAGACGGAGTCTTGCTATGCTTCCTAGGCTGGTCTCAAACTCCTGAGCTCAAATGATCCACTCACCCCAGCCTCCCACAGTGCTGGGATGACTGGCCTTAGCCATCGCACCCAGCCAGGTTTGCTTATTAAAATTACTCTGCTGGTGTTTGGAGTGTGGGTTGTGGCCGGTAAAGGGACCTCTGTCAGTTCAGTGAGGAAGCTCTGTGGCTAGAGGTGGATGGGGCCAGGGAGAAGCAGGATTTGCACGAAGACTGAGCATAGACTTGTTCCCAGTTGCCTTACCCGCCTGTGCTGTTTCTCTGCCCCCATCCCCTCTATATCCTGCCCTGGGCCCTGGAGTCTGCTCTGTGTGGGCCACACTTAGGGCCTCCCAGGCCGTCTGGCTTCCTGTTGGGTTTGGCCAATGGGCGGCACCAGCAGGAAATCAGACAGAGGAAGGAGAGAGAGGCTGCGGTGTTTCTTCTTTGCTCTCTCCTACGTCCGTGCCTCATCTGCACCCCCAAGACTACAGCCCCTGTCAGGTGGCCTGTTCTTCGCCCTCCACAGGGCTCCAGTAGCACCGACTCCTCCCCTCGTCCCTTCAACCTGTCAGGTGGTGATGACAGCTGCCATGGCCAGCTTCTGGTGGCCTCAGCATCCTGTCCTCATTCCCTTACCCCTGCTTACACCTTCATAAACTAACCCCTGGTTAATATGCCTTTATTGGAATCATCAGGGGTGAGTTTGGTTTCATCTAGGACCCTGAGTGATCCCTGCTACTCCAGTTCTTTTGCTTCAAAGAAGGCAGAGAAGGCCAGGTGCCATGGCTCACCCCTGTAATCCCAGCACTTTGGGAGGATGAGGTGGGTGGATGACTTGAGGCCAGGAGCTTGAGACCAACCTGGGCAACATGGTGAGACCCTGTCTCCACTAAAAATACAAAAATTAGCTGGGCATGGTGATACATGCCTGTAGTCCCAGCTACTTGGGAGGCTGAGGTTGGAGGATCATTTGAGCCCAGGAGGCAGAGGTTGCAGTAAGCCTGGGCAACAGAGCAAGACCCTGTATCAAAAAAAAAAAAAAAAAAAAGGAAGAAGAAGGCAGAGAAGCATATCTGTCTGGGCATCCTGGAGGGGTGCTAGTTCCTCATGGCAGCCAAAGGGGTGGTGTCTGCATTCTGTAAACAAACACCCACAGGTGTGTATGGAGAGCCAGAGTCAAGTGACGAACACAGCTGGGACAATGTTACAGAGCCCCAATAGCAGCAAGGACAGAGGAAATCCGGAAAATGAGAAACGTATGTGGTGACCTCTCTGGCTGCACAATCCCTGCATATGTCTACAAGAATTCCAGCTGCAGGGCAGGGAAAGGGGAGGCTTTGCAAATTGCATTCAAATGCCATTTCCAAACAGGTCTTAAAAGAGGTGTCCCAGGCCGGGTGTGGAGGCTCACCCCTGTAATCACCTGAGGATCACCTGAGGCCAGGAGTTCAAGACCAGCCTGACCAACATGGTGAAACCCTGTCTCTACTGAAAATACAAAAATTAGTTAGGTGTGGTGGCGTGCGCCTGTAATCCCAGCTGCTTGGGAGGCTGAGGCAGGAGAATTGCTTGAACTCAGGAGGTGGAGGTTGCAGTGAGCCAAGACTGCACCATTGCACTCCAGCCTGGGCAACAAGAGTGCAATAAAAAAAAAAAAAAGAGGCACCCCAGTGACTGAGGTCAAAGTGCATCTGATTTCTGGAGTGGACTCACTGGTTTTGAGGCTGTGCGTAGAGCTGTGACTTGGCTTCCCTGCCACAGGCTTCATTCCTTCTCATCTTTCCCTTGTCTTTCCTTCCCTCCCACCTCTCCCACCCCACTCCTGCACTGACACTGGCTTCACTTCACTTTCCCTTTGAAGACACATGCTGAGCACACAAGCACCTACTCAGAGGATGACAGGGGCTTGGGAACTGTGTCCTGAAATTCAGTGCTCACTCCCTGCCTGCCTGCATAGAGCCCAGTGCAATGAGGAACAGGAAACACAGCCTCTTGGTAGAGGCTGCCTGGGTGAGGATGGGTGGTCAGAAAAGAGCTCTTTCAGAAGGTGATGTGCAGTGGAATCCGAAGTGCCAGAAAAGACCGAGTCACTCAAAGGACTTCTCCAGATAAACAGACAGTACAAAGCTCTGATGAAGGGTCAGTGTGACCCGTGACAGGGAGGGGCAGAAAATGGGTCTGAAGACTGGGATGGGGATCAGTCTTTTAGGGGTCTTGGAGCTGGGGAAGGCATGCTTCCCGCTTTGCCTGGAACAATTCTGGCTTACTCCCATTGTTCCAGCCTAATTGGTAGCATTCCCTTTGACCTGCAAAAAAAAAAAAAAAAAAATGCCCCTGCTTGTTCAACAAATGACACAGTCACTCTACTTCCAGGGCAGAGCAAGAAGTCTAGATTTTTTGTTTTAGCTGCAGTAGGAAGGCATTTGAGTGTTTTGAGAAACAGAGCTACAGCATCACCCCTTTTCTCATTCACCAAGTATTCACTGAGCACTGGGAGCTCTCCTTAGCTGGAGACACAGCAGTGAGCCACGTTTTGCGGAGTTCTGCCATCGGGAGCTTACGTCCCAGTGTTAGGAAAGCAGATGTCTGACAGTATTAACCAGTTCTGCACAACTCGGTGCCCTGGACGTGTCAAGGTGCCCACTGGACAGACAGAAAGATGAAGGCAAAGAGAATGTTCTGCTGGTTCTTTTTCTAGGTTTAATAATTGGAAAATCATGAGCTGCTTCCCATGAAGTCTTCTCCCAAACTCACTCCCCAAGGAGAGGGCTTTGCGGGGAGCTACCTGACTCCCATTCTCACCCACGTATCTGGCTTCTGTGGTTGGTGAGTTCAGCAGTGTGCTGGCTGTCCTGACAAGCCCCTCATGCCACACAGGTTCTAGCTCTCGGTAACTGGCTTACAAATACACACAGGATCCCAGCTCAAGTGGCATGAACAGATAAGGGCACACGGCACTGGCACATCTCTCCAAAAATGCTGCCTCTGGATGGAGATTCAGGATCAGGGCCAGGTGCAATGAGGAAAACAACCAGGATTCATCCTCAGGCATGGCTGGATCCAGGAGCCCAAACTGTGTCGGTTGGAGTCCTCTCTCATTCCATCGCTGGTTTTGCCATCCTTTGCACTGGCTTCAGCCACCTGTTGGGGATTCCCAGTAACTCAAAGCTTCCAAACAGACACCCAGAAACTTGGACTAGAGCTTCCATTTCTTTCTTTTGAGATCGGGTCTTACTCTGTCACCTGGGCTGGAGTGCAGCGATGCAATCTCAGCTCACTGCAACCTCGACCTCCTGGGTTCAAGCTGTTCTCATGTCTCAGCCTCCCCAGTAGCTGGGATTACAAGCATGTGCCTCCATGCCTAATTTTTGCATTTTTAATAAAGATAGGGTTTTGCCATGTTGGCCAGGCTGGTTTCGAACTCCTGGCCTCAAGTGATCTGTCCGACTTGGTGTCCCAAAGTGCTGAGTTTATCAGCTTGAGCCACTGCGCCCAGCCTTAGAGCTTCCATTTCTGATTAATTCCATCAAAAATTCCAGAACTGGATGCTGTTGGACCATGGGCTCATCACTGAACCACCCACTATATCCAGGAGGATAGAAGATGCTGATGGGTCAATCCTGAGTCACGTCCTTATCCCACACCTCCAACACACATACATACAGTTTGGAGGCTCAGCCCCAGCCACACTGCATGGAATGAGCATGAGGGAGGGAGGTTCTCCAAGGAAAATCCATGTGTTGGCTAGAAGGAAAGAAATGGATGCTCAGACAGGCGAAACAGTGGGTGTCCACTGTGCCTGGCCTTGGTCCCAGGAAGAAACGGAGCCATGGGGAGTGGGAAGGACTCAGGGAGACCCCTTTACTGCTGCTTCAAGAGAAGGTGGTGGGTTTCTGGAAGCAGCCAGTGTGGTTTGGGCCCCAGATTTCTTCCCGATTTCTGCCGGCCCCAGGCTACCAAGGGTTTCTCTTCACAGGCAGTGGGGCCCTTGGACCCCAGGCTATTCATGGGGCCTGTGACTCCAGCCCAGGGAGGCAGGGCTTCGGGGTACACACATGGCCATGGACAGCAGCCTCAGCAAGGCAGAGGGCACGGGAGGCTCCAGGTGGAGTCCTCCCTATGGCTCCCACCCAGTCCCTGCCTTGGGTGGGGGGACCTGTACCCTGAGGCCTCTGAAGCCACCAGGTCCTGTCCCGATGGGCATCTGGAGTCCCTGACCCTAGCCCCTCTGTCTCCGGTCCCCGGGGTGCAGACGGCGTCCTCCTCCCTGGGACCACAGCGGGCAGTGGTGGAAAGGATGCTGGCGACAGTGGAGGTTAGGGGAGGACCCCTGCCCCTTGGCTTTGGGAAGGGTCTCCACCGAGCCCAGTTGCCCCTTTTGCTCTTTATTTATTCCCCTGCACTCAAGGATGCTCTTTGAAGGTGGGAGGACACCCACTGGCCGAGCCCTGACGGCCCGCCAGGCACATTCTCAAATCTTTCCTTTCATGCTGGTGGCTACTCTAGGAGGTGGTCCCCTGCCAACAGCCTGTCCATTAGACAAGGGGTTGGGGGGTTCCCAAGGCCTACTTTACCCAGATTCTCTGACATGGCATAGCCAGTATTAGGCCCCGCCAGGAGGCCACCACCTTCCCAGCCTCACTCTTGCCTAAAAGAACGGGATGTGAGGTCAGAGAGGGGCAGGGCTGGGGAGGTGTCCTGGACGGGCAGGACCCCCCATCTCAAGAAGGGAGATCAGTGCTGAGGCTCAGCCCGGCCCAGTAGCAGGCAGCCCCACCAGGGACCAGGAAGAGGGCTTCCTCCCGGCATCTCCATGCCACAAGATGTAAAATAATCCCCTCGGCTCAGAAAAACACATTTTATGGCCGTCTGACTCACTTCCCACAAAGCTGGGTCCACCGCCACCCCCCACCCCAGCATGCAGAGCTTTTGTTTTGAAAAATAAAAAAAATATGCTGAAAATTTCGAGATGACTTTTGGACATAAATTGTTCCTTTCCTCACCCTCGTCCCAGGGCCCCCTCACCTAATTTCCCAAACCTTGGCTGCCAGAGCCCCGGGAGGACCCAGTCCAAGTGGGTGTGGGAGGACTCTGGAGTCGACGGGCAGTGGAGCCCGCAGGGCCCAGCTGGCAGATGCCTGACTGCCACTGAGAGAGGTCCTGCAGGCAAGTCCAGGCTTCAGGGAACCCGATCCTTTGAGTTCCAGGTCCCACGCGGGCCCCTCCAGTGCCCATCAGTCTCGCCAGGTCGCTTCCAGGGGCGCAGGTAAAGTCCGGCTGTTGGCTCTCCAAACCCTGAGACAAGGGCAGCTGTGCAGCGTGGCCTCATTTACTCAGCCCCAGACCTTGCCAGCCACTGCCCTCCCCAACGAAGAGCAGCCCTGAGCCCACCCCCCCCCCACTCCACCGCCACCCTGAGACCCCACAGGTGACATGTGGCGGTCCTTTATCTCCCAAATCCAGCAGGGCTTTCAGTGCCCCTGCACACACCCTGAGTCCTGGCGTCCTGACTCCCTCTGACTTTCATTCCTTGAATTTCCCCAACAGCCCTAGCCAGGGCTGCCCGCATCCCCATTTCTCAGGCCCCAGGCGAGCCCAGACAGCACGTGACCCCCGTCAGCTGATCGGAAGTCTGAGCTCAGAAAAGCGGGCTGCCCCGCCTCCTGCTGCCTCTCTGGTAGCCCAGGGCTCAGCCAGAGGAGGGCAGGGGTGGAAGGCACAGCCCAGGGGGTCTCTGGTTCCTGGCATATGGCGTGGCTGCACCGGGAGAAAGCAGCGCCCACAGAGCTGGCCTCCCCGCCCCACCTGCAACTCCTGTCACGTAGCACCTTCAAGGCTCTCCCCACACTGCTCAGGTAGCCCGCCCCTTCATCTCTCCATCTTACCCCACGATGGCCCCTGGCAGCTTCCAAAGGGTCTCCTAGGGAGGAGACCAACACCAGCCAACATCCAGCTGGAGGCCTGACTGGGCACAGCTTTGCCACACGTGGGCCAGGTGCCTTGGCCTGAGGGCTCAGGCTCCTGGGATCGGAAATGAAACTGAAGCTCCATCCCTGGTTGCCATGAGCCCCACTGGGTCCGAGAGCTAAGCAGGACCTGGCACCCACCCCCTCCACTGCCCATCCCTAGGAACTCATCACGAGTTATCTGCTCCTTGGGGGATCTGTGAGCCATGCATGCTGGGAGACTGGACTCCTGAAACCTGCCACATGCTAAGAGCTGCCCGAGATGGGGACACAGGGGTACAGTGTCAATCCACAGGAGGCCTCTATCCTCAAGGCGCCACCATCTCCAACAGTAGGCACAGGCGTACCCCAGAGCTGTAGGAGCTACCCTGGTGACCTGGTGATGAGTGACCCTGGATCCTGGTTCTCAGGGGTCTGGACTCCCACTTGAGCACAGGAAACAGCTGTGGGAAGCAGCCTGGGGTGAGTGGGGTGACTTACAATCAAGGGTCCTGTAGGTTCACCAGGATGGGCATGCCCCCTGCCAGGACGGGGAGGGTGGACTGGGGTCCCCCAGGCTGGCTAGACCACGGGCATCAGGGGAAGGGCCAGAGATAACCCGGACTTCCTTAACCGCAAGAAAATGACTCAGCTAAACTGAGGAAGACTTCTGTTTCGGCAGAATATTTTTTCCACTATGGTAAGAGCTTTTCGCCCACAGGCTCCAGAGGAGCTGAGTACTCCAGAGATGGGTTTGGAGTTTCAGTTTGAGTAGTCAAGGCTGGTTCTTAATCATCCTTTTGAAGAGGCAGCTCTTGGTTTTCCAGCAGGTGGTTAGGTCCTGGGGAGCCAAGCCAGGGGTGTGTGTGTGTGTGTGTGTGTGTGTGTTGTGTGTATAGGTGTGTGTTTGTGTGTGTGTGTATATGTGTGTGTATGTATGCGTGTGTATTGTGTATGTGTATATATGTGTATGTGTATTGTGTGTGTATATGTGTGTATGTGTATATGTGTGTATGTGTATATGTGTGTGTATATGTGTGTATGTGTATGTGTGTATGTGTGTGTATATGTGTGTATTGTGTATGTATGTGTATGTGTGTGCGTATATGTGTGTATGTGTATGTCGGCGTATGTCTGCCTGTGTATATGTGTGTGTGCATGTGTGTATATGTGTGTGTGATGCGTGCAAGTGCACATTTGTGCCTTGTGGATTCTGGCGGCCAGGAAGGCTAAGATTTAGTCCGAAGCCTTCCCCTTGGCCCACAGCAGGCCTTGCGTGGGTCTGCAGAGGTGACCTGGATCCTCCAGTCCTCACCACCCTGCTGGCCTGAGCAGGGCTGACGGCTACATTGATGAGGGTTCGGTGTGCGCCAAGCAGCAGGCCGGGCACTCGCCCACGTTGCCTCATTCAAGTGCTCACAACCCTTAGAGGTGGCCCCTCCCATATATCATTGGAGGTACCCAGAGAGGAAGGCAGCAAGTAGACACAGCCACAGAGAACCAACCGCACACCCCGGCAGCCGACACCGCTGCAGCCTCCTGGTGGCTGCCCCACCTGCCTATTCTCCAGCTCTGGGGACACTGCTCCAGGTCGTCCACTGTAGCAACAGCAGCACTGGGCTCAGTGAGGCCTGAGGAATTCTTCCTAGGGGACTTGCTCAAATAGCAACCCAGGGTGATCGGAAGTCCATCCCTGCCCTGGACTCTGGGATGGTAAGGCGGCATTTCCAATGCAGCCCTGAGCCTCAGGCAGGCTGGGTGACAGGTGGGGTCTTCCAGAAGTGGGAAGCCTGACCCTGTCCCCATGACTTCCAGCCTAATCAGTGCGGTGAGGACAAGCCCACGTCTGGAGAGTGGTGGGGAAGAAGGCCGGCTGCTTCAGGCTCCTCCCTCTTCTAGTCCAGCCCACGTGGGCTTCCTGAAGGTGGGCACTGGCAGACTCTGGCCTGGATGACAGCAGTGAATGCAGTGAGAGCATGGGAAGTGCCTGGCACGGTGCCTCACACCTGTAATCCCAGCACTTTGGGAGGCCAAGGCAGGTGGATCACCTGAGGTCAGGAATTCGAGACCAGCCTGGCCAACATGGAGAGCCCCATCTCTACTAAAAATACAAAAAAAATTAGCCAGGTGTGGCAGTGCACACCTGTAATCCCAGCTATTTGGAAGGCTAAGGCAGGAGAATCGCTTGAACCCAGGAGGTGGAGGTTGCAGTGAGCCCAGATCACGCCATTGCACTCCAGCCTGGGTGACAGAGTGAGACTCTGTCAAAAAATAAAATAAAAAGTAAAGAAAGAAAAAGGAAGGAAGGGAGGGAGGAAGGGAGGAAGAGAGGGAGAGAGGGAGAAAAGAGAAAGAAAGAAAAGAGAGTAAGAATGTGGGAAGTGTTGGCCCCAGAGAGTTGACTGCCTAGGCAGGGAGGGCTCCCCTACCCCCACGACGCCCGTGTCTGCCCCACGCAGCACACTCCACAGCTGGGAGACGGCCCCTGCTTCTCAGTCCCCTGCCAGGGCAGGCTATTCCCTGGGCCCTCACCCTGTGAGAGGAATGACAGGGTGCAGGGCTGTCCTTCCCCCGCATGGCCGGCTAGACTTCGGCTCTGCCAGAGGCCCCTCCACATCCTCCCTCCCCCTGCCTCCTGCCCTGGGCTGGGGGTCAGTTTTCCCAACCTGGAGGTGAGTGGGAGTCGGAAGCTGCCCCGGGGAGGGGGCTTTCCCCGGTCTCCAGGGATTTCAGAGGACAGAGTTGACCTGGCTGATGTGGCTCTGTGGCCAGGGCAAGGGTTCTGCCTGGGGCCAGGACATGCGTCCTGGCTGTGTGGCCTCCCCAGGGCCCAACTTTCTGGCCAGACTCCTGGACTCCTGCGGGGAGGAGCAGGGGCTGCAGGGGGTGGGGGAGGTGAGGCTATCAGTTCCCCCACAGCCAGAGGTACCGCAGCTCCAGGGCAAAGGGCAAGTCGGCTCTGGCCAGAGCAAGGAAGCAGGGCAGGGGACAGAGCAGAAAGAGGAAGGCCCAGCCCAGTGGCTGGGGGCCTGACCCTGAGGCCTGAGCCTTGTCCTCTCCTGGGATGACCCATTAGAGAGACAGAAACTGGGACCAACAGAGAGAGAAGGAAACAGTCAGAGAGAATCATCGCAGCACTTTGGGAGGCAGAGGTGGGAGGATCCCTTGAGGCCAGGGGTTGGAGGCCAGTCTGGGCAACATATCAAGACCCTATCTCTACAAAAAAAGATAAAAGAGGAATGGGATGTGGCCTGAAATTCCAAAAACGAGGCAGGGAGAGGAAGAGGACCAAGAAGGGAGGACGGGACTCTGAGGGAAGGGCTTTTAGCCAGCAGCAGGGAGCCAGGGTCATCTCTAGACACCCGATCCAGCTGTTCCTGCTGCTGGCTGAGGGCCCTTCCCCAGGCCAGAGCCCAAGGAGCCTGACAGGAGCCAGGCTGTGGGGTGGGGCCTTCCCAGGAGGGCCAAGGCTTCCTCTGCCATCCTCGTCTTCTATCCACAGAACAGCCTCCTTTTCCATTCCCAGAGCTCACACAAGATAGCCATGTCTGCATGTTCCCATATGCATGTGTGTGTGTGTGTGTGTGTGCATCTGCACATGGTGTGTGCAATATGCCTGAGCTATCTGCATCCAGGACCTTGGACTACCTGGCATCATAAAGGCAGCCTGGGCTCCAGAACAAAGCCTCTCCCCGAGTCCAGCCCCATGAGGCCAGCACTTGGCCCTGGTAACCCTCCTATCCCACAATGGAGCAGAAGAGGCAGTCTCTTCTCCTCGGATTGCCCCCACCCAGGTGGTCCTTGAGCTCCCAGGAACCACAAAGTCCCAGGGTGGAGGAGGGCCTGACTGACCAGAGACGCCTGCCCCAGCTTCAGGCCTCTGCAGTGGGAAGAGAATGAAAGTGCTCCCCAAGTGGGCCACAGCATGTTTCTTGCATGCAAAACTCAGCGTGCATGTGAACGCGTGCACACGGGCAAACAGGAGCATTCACGTCCATCCCTAGCCAATGAGCTTCAGCCTGCCTTCCTCAGCCACCATTCATTCACCTATCATCCGTGATGGCTGGCTGAGGGTTCTGGATATAGGAATGATGGGCGAATGGCGAGTGAGGTTACAGGGAGAGAGCTTGGGTTGGCACCCTGGGCCCCTACTCTCCCACCCCCTGCCACCCCTGCCCAGTGCGGCCAGCTGGGTTTCCTCCCCAGCCCTGTTTGTCACTCACATTTTCTCTACAGATGTTTAGCAGTGTGTGTGCAACTGTGACAACTGTGCATTTGTGGCATCTGTCCCTGCATGGTGTGAGTTCAGTGTGTGAATGTGTGAATCAGGGAAGAGACCCAACTCTCACCGGTTTGAGCAGAAAAAGAATTCACTGCTTCTTGTCACAGAAAAGTCCAGAAGGTGCCAGTTCAGGCACAGCTGGGGCTCTGTTGTCAAAACCCGTGTTGGTCTCTCAGCAATCCTTTCCTTTGTGCCCAGCAAGATAGCCATGGGACTCACATTCTCCTGCTTTGCCAGGGAAGAGAAAATGACTTTTTCTCAGTATTTCCTGCAAAAGTCTCAGGGCAGACACCCATTGGCCAGGCCCAGGTCACATGACCCACTTCCAGCGCCCCAGGCAGGGGCCGCTCTGCCTGAAGCCTGGGGTCTGAGAGCTGGAGAGCTAGTCCTCCAAGGGAACACGGGGTTGGGATGGGGGCTGTCCCAGAAGAAGGAAATGAGTGGAGCAGCCAGGAACGTGGAGGCTCACCCCAGTGACTCTGCAGGGAGTGGTCCCCTGGGGCAGGATGGGGACATGTGTTGTTTCTATCCTTGGTCTCACTCCAAACCAGACTGGTGTCTAGAATTCTGGAACTAGAAAGCCATGGGATTCCCGCTCTATTTTTTATTGTGCAGATGGGGAAACTGAGGCCCAGAGAGACAGGGTGCAGTCTAGGGGTCACATAGATGATGAGACCAGAGCTGGAGCTAGAACACAGGCCATCTGACAGCCAGTCCTGTCTACACAGCATGCCCCATGCGGCCCATCTCAACAAGCCCCAGCGGTGTGGACCCAGGGGGCTGAGGCCAGGGCTTGAGACGCCGCAGTGGGCAAACCCCAAGGGGTTTGGAGGAGGGGGAAGGAGGAGCCCCCCTCAAAGGCTGCAAAGAGAATGGGGCTGGGGCCAGAGGCAGGAATCAGTGGTGGCTGATCCAGGGTGGCAGTGAGAAAGGCCAGCGAGTCCAGACCACCTGCCACTGCTCCAGCTCAGCAGCGAAGGAGGAGGAGGGGGGCCAGGACCAGGAGGGCAGGAGAGGGCAGGGGGCGGAGAGGCCACGGGCCGGCAGGCTCCAGCAGGCCTGTTTACTCAGAGGCCCACGAGGTCAAGGCCCAGGCCCCAGGTTAATCATTAACGGCCGCCCAGCCAGCCCCACTCAGGGCCACTCAGCGTGGTGGGGGCCGGCACCCAGAGCACAGGCACTGCCCCCCACTGCCACCCGGACCAGGGGAACCCAGGCCTGCTTCAGAGGACATCACGTTCTCTGCAGCCCCAGGGCCTCTGTACTCCTGTGGGTCCCTGCCACCTTGCAACCGGCCTCTTTCCCCACTCAGGGCAGGCCTATGCCAGGATCCCGGGGGCACTAAGGCAAGAATGGAGGTCTCAAGCTCTTCAAGGAAGCCCCATGTTTGCCTCCCACAGCCCAGTTTCTGGGTGTCACACCCAGCAGGGAGGGGACGGGCAGAAGCGGCAGTGAGGAAAGGGACGTCGTGCAGGAGAAGAGTCCCAGTGGGTGCAAGGAGTTGGAGGTGTCCACGTCACTGGCAGGGGACAAGTTTGGTGGCAACATTCGGGGCTGGGGTTGGGGTAGTGCTTGCAGTGCGACAGGCTGCCTAGGCCTGAGTTGAGCGATATGTGCGAGAGGATCTGGGGACCCCCTTGGGGTCTCTGACCCGGCTAGCATAGCTCCGTGCCACTCGGCTGTGTCTCCATCATCCCTGTAACCAGCTGAGACAGGAGGCTCCCCACGCCCCGGGGAAGAGCGTGTTTCCTCTCCAAGGAGCGGGTGCTGGCAGAGGAGCCGCCGCCGCATTAGCAGGTTCTAGGCTGCAAACCCCTGTTTTGTCTTGGGGATTAGGCCTGAAGCTCCAGGCTGGGGAAGGGAGCACCCAGTGGAGTAGGGGGACAAGGACACGGTGGCCGTGCTGGCTACCCACCCGCCTCAGCCTCCCTGCCCCAGGGCAGCCGTGCCTTCTGCCTGTCCCAAGACCCAGGGCCACACCGGGAGGAATCCAGGTGGTGGGGATGGGGAGGGCCTGGCATTTGCACAGTAAGTGGCTGCTGTGTGGGGGCCCTGGGCTCACGCAGCGTCTCTCAGGGACAGTGGTGCCTCTGGGGGACCTTGGTACAGCCCAGATGTGGATGCGGCAGGTGGGTGCCGACTCAGATGCTACGTTTCTCAGGAGTGCCCCATGAGGCCAGTCCTCCCAGCCCTGGAAGGGGGCAGTGCTTCTAGAAGGTTCTCCCCCCCCACACACACCCTGCTCCACATGGCAAAGAGCTCTTGGCGCTTGAATCAACCCTCAGCCTCCAAAAGCTTCATTTTTAATTGTTAAGGCTTTGGAGGATGGGTGATACAGGGGTAAAACTGCCTACTGTGGAAGGGAATCTGGGACAGCTAGTGCCTGGGGACACTGAGGGGCCCCCTTTCTTTTGGGGTATGCCTTGTGGGGGTGCTGTCCCTGCCTCCACAGCAGTCAGAGGAGTGTCCAGCTCCAGAGCCCCAACCCCGGGCAGCCTAGTTCGGGGAGCATTTAGAAAAGGTCTGAGGGCACATCCTATGGGTCACACCAGGGGCAAAGGCTTTCTGGGACCCCCCCAACTGTAGACCCAGGCAAGGCAGGTGTGAGGCCTCTCAGCCTTGGGCACCCTAGAGAGCACTGCACCATGCGGAAAAATCTCAGCGTCCACTTTAGCACGAGATTGCTCCCTTTTCCAGACACCACTTCTACCTGACCAGGAAATCCTGAACCCAGGCTGCCTGTCCCTCCCTGAGTCAACACTTGCCGAGGGGGCCGGTGGAGGAGGAAAACAGGCCCCAGGAGTGCAGGCCAGAAAGGTTCTGTACACACACATACACACACACACACACACACACGTGCACACAGTCATACACACTGTAGTCACGAGTGCCCACAGACACACTCGTAACCACATGCACACATGCTCAGACACAGCTATGCACACACATGTTCACAGACACATAGGTACACCTGCACCAACTGTGTGCACTCAGACACATGCTCATCACACGGGTACACACACATGCACACACAGACTCACACAGGCCTTCCTGCTCCCAGGAGACATCATGAAGCCCAGGCCTGTGTGAGTCACGCCCCACCCCACACAGACACACACACACACACACACACACACACACAGACTCACCCACTGCACACTCTGCTATGCTTTCCCAGTGGCCTTTATGTTATTTCGTGGCCTCCCTTGCAGACAGCAGTCACACAGCACCCAGGAAATCTGACACGCCCAGGAAATCCGAGACTGGGACTGAGCCCTTGAACCTCACACCATCTTCTGCCTTTGGGGCCACTGGGGAAACAGGAACCTGGTGGAGGAGAGGCGGCCTCAGACTCCCTCAGAGCCTGGCTGGCCTGGAGCTGGAGCTGGAAGGTGCCTGTAGCCCTGCTGCGGGAGGGGACACCCACCTCGGGGTTGGCCCTGGACCAGAGACAGACACTTGTTTCCCACGGGCCCCTGGGGTAGGGCTGTGTCTGGCTCACAGTGGCCTCACCATATGAAGTGGGGGAATGAATGAACAAGGGCCTGGCAGGGGAGCCCTCTGTCCTCTGGGTTGGCCTCAGGGCCCTGTAGGTCCTTGCCACCCTGCTCCCCGATCGCCTCCACCACATGTGAGCTGGGCCAAGGGGAGCCAGCCTACCTGTGGCTGCATCTCTGGGGCGGCGGGTGGGGGGGCAGCACGGGACGTGCCCACACACAGCTCCCCCGCGGCCCCAACGCCAGAGCCAGGCCAAGAGCAGCAGTCCCGGGACCCGCCCACCGCCCACGTCCGACCCAGCCTTCCTTGCTGCTTCAGCAGGAGACCCGGCCCCTAGCCACACGGCAGCCTCCCAGGAGCACCAGCCTCCCGCCCTGCGGGTCCCACCCGCAGCCTCTCAACAGCAGCCAGGCAGGGATCCTTGCAATGTCAATCAGATCCCGTTCCTGGCCCAGCCCCCAAAGGCCTTCCAGCCTCTCCTGACTGTGGCCACCCCATGGATTCTGCAAGACGCTCCTGGCCACCCACCCAACACCGACCTCAGTACTCTGCACCTCCGTTGGCTGCGGGGGTCCTTTCTGTCCCTCAAGCAGCTGCCTCCTGCCCCCAGGACATCGCATGGCAGCTCCTGCTGAGTCTTCCTTGGCTGGTCCTTTTCCTTGTTGAGGTTTCATTAAGATCTACAGCCACCTCCCCAGGGAGGCCTTCCTGAAGCTGCCCCTGGTCCCTGCCCAGGTATATAGCATTGCGGGCACCTCTCGTGCTCTGAAATGGCACTGTACCTATCATCAGCCATCATCTCTGCTGGACTGCCAGTTCCACAAGGGCAAGGACTGTGTCTGTCTCATTCGCAGCCTGGAAGGGGCCTGTCTGGCAGGTCGTCCGCACCAAGGACCAGCGTTTGTAGAGTGAATGAATGATGGAGAGAGGGCAATGCTGAAGAACCCATACGCAAGTCGGAAATAGAAATGGCCGCATATCTGGCCTGCCCATAGTGATGTCCTGCCCAGATATTTTGGAAAAAAGAATCTAAAGAATGATAGTATTTTGTGACACATGAAAATGTTAGGAAATTCACATTTTGGCAATCTGGGAGGGGGATGTGGGGGCCTCCTGTGGTCCTCCTGGCCCTTACCGTGCAGGCAGTCCAGTTGCGTTCATTGATGCCAGGATGGGAATGTGGATTCACAGCCTTTGCTCCTGGTGGGCTTAGCTCTGCCCTGGTTTTGGCCCTACACAGCGAGGAGCCCCCTGCATCCTGGATTTACAGGGACCCAAACTCTACCAGCTCCTGCCTCTGCACCTTTGCCTAGGACATTCAGCTGCCTGGAATGTCTCCTCTGTATGCCTGGCCAATCCCTCCCCATCCCCAGGTGCAGCCAGACACCCCTCCCAGCCCCAAAGCGTCCTCCCCATCACACACAGCCCTGAGGTGTACCCAGCTCCTCTGCTAGCCTGTACCAGGCTGTAGGCCAGGTCACGCCACATCAGTAGTGAATGGCCATTGGCAGCTTCCAGGTGCTCAGCGGGCTTCTCCTGAGGTTCCCACCACCTTGGGCAGGTGGAGCGGGTGATGAGAGGCTTGGCCAGAGGTCAATGAGATAGGTCAGAGGACAAGGGGTCAGTCAGGCCTAGAGTAGCCCAGAGGACCGGGCACAGTGGCTCACGCCTGTAATCCCACCTCTTTGGGAGGCCGAGGCGGGAGGATCGCGAGCGCCCAGGGTGCAGTGAGCCGTGATCGCACCACAGCACTCTAGCCTGGGCAACACAGTTAGACCCTGTCCTAAAAAATATAAAATAAAATTAAAAACAGGAAGGAGGCGGGGGTAACTCTGAATCCAGGAGATAAGGGCTTAGTTAACTGGTTAGTTGGTTAGATAGGAGGTGAGTTTGTTCACTCATTTGTGCCCTCCTCCGAGCAGCTGCTGGGGCCCTGGGGCAGGACTGACCAGGCTGGCCCTGGACCAGGTGGAGAAACAGATATTTGATTCTCACTCTGCACCAGGAATCAGCCAACTACAGCCCCCAGGCCAAATCCAGCCCAGGTCCTTCCCACCCTGCTCCCCAATCACCTCCACCACATGTGAGCTGGGCCCACACACGGTGCCAGGCTCCACAACCTCCTGCCCACTTGGCCATGGGGTACTTACCTGACCGGGAGGGAGGGCGGGTGCGTGGGTGGGCAAGCAGGCAGCCTCACTCTGTTGCCCAGGCTGGAGTGCAGTAGTGTGATCATAGCTCACTGCAGCCTGGAACCCCTGGGCTCATGCAGTCCTCCCACATCAGCCTCCCAAGTAGCTAGGACTACAGGCACGCACCACCATATCTGACTAATTTTTTAATTTTTTGTAGGGACAGTGTCTCACTATGTTGCCCAGGCCAGTCTCCCTGGGCTCCAGCAATCTTCCCCCTTCAGCCTCCCTAAAGTTCTGGAATTACAGAAATGAACCGCCACGTCTGGCCCAAGCTAAGTCTTAAAATATAAGTAGAAATTGTCCAGGGGGAAGGAGCAGGGACAAGCATTGCAAGTGGCGAGAACAGCTTCAGCAAAGCTCAGAGGCTGGGAGAGAGTGACAGGCTTAGACCTGGTTGGTGGGGAGAGTGTAGAACCAGGTGATGGGGCGCTGTGGGCAATCAGAGCTCACCCTTCATCACCAGCCCCACCCGCCACCTGGGTTTGGCCCAGGCTGGCAAGGGTGCCCGCCGAGGGCGGATGTTGGCATCTGGCAGGGTGAGGTGGGGCATTGAGGGCAGAGGAGGGAGTGCCTTCAGGACCCCACCGCCGGCCGGCAGGGCCTCCGCCATTGGAGGAGCCAGCTGGTGGGCAGCGCCTGGGGACTCAGCCCAGCAGGGCTAGGGTGCCAGGGCTGGGGCCGCCTGCTCCTGCCCCTGCCCCTGGGGCAGCCGGCAGAGTCCAGAGACGAGGCAGGCTGCCACGGGCGGGGAGCTGGCAACAAAGGCCTATTCTTCAGGATTTAAAAAGTCTAAAAAGGCGTCCAACTTTCCTTCGTTAGGTGCTCCGGGATGTTTCCCCTTCAGAGGCTGCTCAAGATACCGGGCTGATAAGAAGCTTAATTATGGCCCCGAGACATTGGGGTAAACAGTCGGGAGTGTTTGTTTTACTGCCTCCTCTCCGTGCTAATGGGGGCACAAGCTAGGTGCCAGCCAGGGGGATCCAGTGACCCCAGGCTTCGTGGGTTTCCCTCACTGCCTCCCCGTGGGGCGGGCCCTGGCGAGGGAGGCAGCCAGCCAGAGTTTGGCATCTCTGCAGTGTGGGTGCCAGGCTCCACAACCTCCTGCCCATTTGGCCATGGGGTACTTACCTGTCCGTGACAAGGATGGGCACTGGGTATCAAAGGAGCTGTCCATGTTGGTGGCTGGCATGGAGTGATTGCTGAGTCAATTCTGGACAGCAGCGGCAGCATGGGGCTTTGGGGAGCAGTGGCAGGATTTTCCCCAGTGCTGTCCTGACCTTGACCCAGGCCACAACCCTCCTGGAGGAAGCATCTGGTTCCTCAGCTCCATCCTGGGCCACCTGGATGAGCAGGGAGGTGGGCTGGGTCTCGGCCTCTCAGCAGTGCCCCCCCACATTTACCCCCACACCCCATCCCAAGGCTCAGGGTGCCCCCGGGGTGCCTAAGCCTGGTAGAGCTGCCCCTCCTGTGGGCATCACAACTCCAGCGGATCAGGGGCACCACGGGGCACCATACTGTGTACCCACCCTGGCATGTGTCCGACTCCCACGCCCTCCCCCACAGTCACCACAGGCTCCCCATGAGTGAGGAGTCCCCGGAGGAAGGGGAGCCCACTCTCTCACCCTGTGCTCCCCTGAGGGCCCAGGGGCTAAACAGGGCACAGCTCAGCTTTAAGTGAGCAGCTCTGCTCAGGGTCGGGAGCAGGAGAACTGGGAAGAAAGGGATGGTGCCCCCTAGACATGCATAGAGGACACTGACTCAGAGAGCCACACACACACGTGCACTCACACATGTGTGCACATCCCACACATGCAAACATACCCTTACCAAGGCATGCACTGCCCACGCTGGGCCAGGCCCTCTACTCCCTTGGGGTCCAGGAATCTGCAGCTCTGCTCCCTGGCAGGCAGGGGGTCACAGGCTCAGGGGGTCCCAGGCTCAGGACACCCCCCGGGTGTGTGTGTTTGCTCATCTACACACATAGGCCAACACGGTGCCCATGAGTGTCAGCACCCTGTGCCTGGGAGCAAGCAGGAGGAAGGGGAGGTCAGGCAACCCATCTTTTGGGTCCCTTGCGCGAGGCAGGAAGGGCACACGGGCTGTTCAGGGTCACTCCAGCGGCGGGCACTCACACGAGAGGCTCCATCAGAGGAGCTGTGGGAGCCTTTTGGGAAAGGGCCAAGGTTCACCCTTCTGCAGATGCCACCAGCCCCTGGGGCTCAGAGCCCCCCTCGCTGTGTGGCTGTCCCTCGGGAAGGGATGACCAGCCCCCCGCTGGGCCTCCAGCTGAGACCAAGAAGCCATTTTGATCCGTGATGAGAAGAGGAAGTTCCTCCAGCCCCAAAACAGAAACAGGAAGCTGGGAGGGGGCACAGGGATAGGGAACGGGAAGGCGACGCAGGCACCCGGCAGACGCACCCCGAATACGGGCCTTCCTGGGCCCCATTGAAGCAGCTGTGTCTGGGTGTCTCTCCCCAACCCCGATGCTGTGGGCCTCACCTGGACCCAGCTGTGCCCACAGGGAGGGTGAACTCTCGGGGGCCTTGGATGCTGGCCAGCTCCCTGCCTGGGTGGCTCAGTTGCCCAGGCTTATCTGTCTCTGACTGCGAGGGCTCTGTGGGTCGCTGGAACCCCTCTGTCTGCTCACATGTGCCTGGCCACGCACCTCTCCTTTCCCCCGACCCAAGTGTGGCCTGATGGGATTCTCTGAAGCACTGGGCTGACTCCTTGACTCACCATGTCCATGCCATCCTCTGTGCCCACCTCAGACCAAGCCCCCTGGCCGTGAGTCTGTGCGGCTGCCTGTTGGATTCTGCCGTTTGCCACTGAGTCCCAGCCCTGGCTGTTTCCCCAGCTGTGAAGTGTGGTTGCAGGTCCCCACCTGAACTCAGTAACGACACTCAGGACTGCCCACTCAGCAGAGGTGGGGCCCAGACTCTGCCCCCCGGGGCCCCTTCCTCATACTGTGTCCTGAGCCAGCCTCCTCTACAGCCCCCTCCTGCTCTGTGGGATGAGAGATAGAGTGTCTGAGAAATGTGCATGGGCCCCAGTGCACTGTGCCCCCGAGCAGAGGGATGGTGAGCTCTAGAACCATGCACTAGCATGGCCGGCTGGGCTAGGGCCACGATGAAGTCAGGACAGCGGCTCCCACTCAGGGTGGTCATTGCCTCTGGCTCCTCGCTGGGTCTGGAGGCTCCTTCAGGAAGACTCTGGAGGCGAGGGAGCGGGGGTGGGAGTCAAGGGACCAGAGAGGCACATGTCACCAATTTCAGTTCTGCCCCAGCTGGCCTGAGGCCGCTCGGGACTTCCCAGGGTGGAAGGATAGGTCTGGGGACCAGGCCACTTGGGGTGCAGGGCCAGGTCTTGAGGACCCCCTTTCTGGCCCAGCTGTCTGCAGAGGAGGCAGCTCTGGGGTCCTGGGATGGGCTGGGTGTGGAGGCATGCGCCTCCCTGGTGGCCCTCGTCTGTCCCCGAGCCCTAGAGCAGGTCTCTCCAGGACTTCCCACTCATCCGCTCCACCCCAAGATCATCACTACGAAAGGTGTCCTCGGTCCGCTGTCCCCCCAAAATGAAGGCTTTAAGAACAGCTGCCCAGAGGCGTCTGAGATAGGTCTCCAGGATGGGAGTGAGGGGTGCCAGGCCATCAATTCTCCCAAGGCTGAAGGATGAGGCGGAAACCACAAGAGCCCCCAAAACAAAGCCGTCTTCTCCACGCCCTCACGCTGTTCCCCAAAGAAGGAAAGTGGGGAACGGGGTGGGGAGGGCGAGTGGAGTCCCCACCTCGGGCGGTCAGCACCGGTGTCAGCAGGGAAGCGGGCCCCTGGCCGGGGAGCGCATCTGACCGGACCGACCGTGTTCTTGGGAGATCAGTTGTGAAACTTGCATCAAACCCCCAAACCACAAAAACGGCCGGTTTTCCCAGCTCTGTTCTCATGCTTCTCAGCCGAGGAGGGTTCAGCATCTCCAGCCGAGAGAAGCCAGGCCAGCTGCCAGCACTGGGGGACGAGAAAACCCCAAGTGCCTGGAGACCCGAGCCCCGAGCTTGCCCTGAAGCACACTGCTCCCATCAACGAGCCCATGAATGTGAGGTCTGGAGAAAGGGTAAGGCCTGGGCCTTATAAAGGAAACTGGAGCCAGGTGCAGTGGCTCATGCCTGTAATCCCAACACTGGGAGGCAGAGGCGGGAGGATTGCTTGAGCCCAGGAGTCCAAGGGCAGCCTGGGAAACATAGTGAGACCCTGTCTCTACAAAAAATATAAATACTAGCCCAGTATGGTGACACATGCCTGTAATCCCAGCTGCTCAAGAGGCTAAGGCAGGAGGATCGCTTGGGCCCCCTAGTTTGAGGCCAGCTTGGGCAACACAGTGAGACTCCATCTCTATAAAAAATTAGCCAGGCATGGTGGTGTACGCCCGTAGTCCCAGCTACTCAGGAGGCTGAGACGGGAGGATCACTGGAGCCCAGGAGTTCAAGGCTGCAGTGAGCTGTGTTCACGCCACTGCACTCCAGCCTGGGCAACAAAGCAAGACCGTGTCTCAGAAAAAAAAAAAAGGAAAAAGAAAACTGGAAATCAGAATAGAAGGACCCAGAAGTTGCCAGGGCTGCCTCAGAGAGAATTCTGGAACACTGTTGCCTTGGGAAGATAATGTCTGGCTGATGGAAGGTCAGAGGCAGGTTACCAGGGAAAGGCCCCTCTGTTTGAAAATGTCACTGAGGCGTCCCGCGTGTCTTCCTACTGCATTTGGTGCACAGCTCGTGGCTCTGGTTCTCTCTCATTCGGGGCCTGGTTAGAGCAGAAAGGCTGGCTCTCACTGAGCAGGCACCCAGATGGGACACTCAGAGAGGTGGGAAAGAATCTCCCCCACCCTACCAAGGTGGGACACAGCTGTGCTGTAAGTGATGGTTAAAGCCTCTTTTAGAAAGAGAGGCTGGGCTCCATGGCTCACTCTTCTAATCCCAGTGCTTTAAGAGGCTGAGGCAGGAGAATCGCTTAAGGCCAGGAGTTTGAGATCAGCCTGGGCAAACCCAGCCAGACCCTATCTCTACAAAAAAAAAAAAAAAAAAAAAAAATACACAAATTAGGCCGGGCAGGGTGGCTCCC
Source organism: Cheracebus regulus (assembly GCA_963574635.1). Classification (NCBI taxonomy): domain Eukaryota; kingdom Metazoa; phylum Chordata; class Mammalia; order Primates; family Pitheciidae; genus Cheracebus; species Cheracebus regulus. The sequence goes on along the minus strand of CAUYQU010097156.1, from coordinate 76,854 downwards.
ACCTGTAATCCCAGCACTTTGGGAGGCCAAGACAGGTGGATCACAGGGTCAGGAGTTCGAGATCAGCCTGGCCAACATGGTGAAACCCTGTCTCTACTAAAAATACAAAAATTAGCCAGGCGTGGTGGCCAGCGCCTGCAGTCCCAGCTACTCAGGAGGCTGAGGCAGGAGAATGGCTTGAACCTGGGAGGTGGAGGTTTCAGTGAGCTGAGATCATGCCACTGCACTCCAGCCTGGACGACAGAGAGAGACTCCAACTCAAAAAAAAAAAAAAAAAAAAATACACAAATTAGCTGGGCATGATGGTGTGCACCTGTAGTCTCAGCTACTCAGGAGGCTGAGGTGGGAGGATCGCTTAAGCCCAGCAGTTTGCGGCTGCAGTGAGCTATGATCGCATTCCAGCACTCCAGCCTGAGTGACAGCATGAGACACTGTCTCTAAAACGAAAGGGGGAAGAGAGAAGATGCTTGTAGCTGCTCTAGATGACAAATGGCCTTGAAGCCTCGAAGCCTCATTCCCCCGCCACAGGGAATGCAGCCCTATCTCCACAAGCCTGTCTCTGAGGCCACGCCCTCTTGCTTTCTCCGCCAGATGCCCCGCCCAGCCCCCGCCCCCAAAATGAAGCCAGGTGGGGATCCTCTCCGCTGCTGGCCGCTAGGCCCTGCTCCGCTGCCCCTGCCTTCGGGCCCCTACCACCCACGCCACCCTGAAGCCCTTCCTCTCCCTGGCCACTGTTCCTCTCCCAGGCTGGAGGCTCCTGGCGGCTGGAAGAGAACCCCTCACCTGCGTTAACTTTAGCGGTGATTCTAGAAGCAGAATGTTGCTGAGGAAAGGCCAAACTGGAGCTTCGTGCGCTCCGTCCCAGGCCTTTGCCTGAGCTGGAGCTTGCCTCTAAAAAGCCCTGTAAGAGAGTCACCCTGTACTCCCTGTGTGAACCGCGGTACCTGTGAGTATTGGCAATGATATCATGCCCACGTGATAGTATGTGCATATGATATTACGTGCATTTAGCATAAAAGCCGCCTGTAAGTAGTCACATGGCAAGACTACTGCTGGGGCTCAGAGCATCCTGCCGGGGACCCATAACCTGGGATTGGGCCCCCTGCCAATTATGTATCTGTTCATCCAATCACTGTCTGGTGTGGCCAGGCCCTAGCTCAGTCTGGGGCTACAGTGCAGGAGGCCCACACCCAGCCGGGAGCCTGCCTGAGGCGCAGGGCTGGATGAGAGGTGGTGAGCCCAGAGTGTAGACAGAAGACAATGGCCATGTGTGTGTCTGGTCTCCACGTGCCTCTCTAGGTAACTGGTTTGCACATCTGTGAGGTTGCGCGTCTGTCACTGTGGGAGTTTCCATGCAAGGCTGGTGACAGCATTTGTGTGTTTGTGCCTGGGGTCTCTCGGTGTGTTTATGTGTCTGTTCATTCAATCGTTGTCTGGCGCGACAAGGCCCCAGACAGACTGGAGGGCACAGTCCCTGCCCCATAAGGCCCACAGTCTGGCAGGAGGTGGGCAAGAAGTAGGAATTACACTCATAATCCATAGGCAGGATGGCGACAGGGGAGCCCATGCCTTGAGGGTAGAAGCCCCCAAGACAAGGGTCTTGCTGCAGCTTGGCACTCGGGGGCCCCTGGATGCTTTCAGGAAGGGACTGGAAAGCCGGGCGCCCTGGGATGCATAGGACTTGTCATGGAGAGGAGAATTTTCCAGCAGAGGGGCGAGCATTTGCAAAAGCCTGGGCACTGAGGACGGGTCGAGGCAGAACTGCGGGAGCTAGAAAGCCGAGGGGCGTGGGAGGTGAGGGCAGGGAGGACAGGAGCTGGACACGCAAGCCTGGAGGCCACGGTGACCATGGTGGCTGCTCCATGGGAAGCTGAAGTTAGGAAAGGAACCCAATCATATGGCCATTTATTAATATGGCCACTCTGTTAGCTAAGAGCCCGGATGAGGCCAGAGCTGCCATCCTTTGAAGAGTGACGGTGGCTGGGTACATGGGGAGGCAGGGGAGATGTGGACGGTTGCAGGCATGCAGAGGCCATGGAAGGGTGACAGGCAAGGCCTGGCGACAGCTCAGGTATGTGAGGGCCAGGAGGTGTACATGCTGCGTGCATGCGTGTGCATGAACACATGGGCCTGTGCAAATGCCTGCAGCGAGCTCAGGCCAGGTGCTCTCCCCTCTCCCTCTCCCCTCTCCAATCTCTTGTCCGTGTCCCCCATAGCCTCGCCGTGGACATGACAGTGACAGTAAGAAGGGCCCAGTGTTGCAACTGCATTTCCTCTCGAACCCAGGTCCGCCAGAGATTAGCCAAGAGCCCCGTGTGCACGGGGCGATAACACCCCACCACTCCCCCCGCTTCCTAATCACTGATTCATTTTCAACTGATAACAGCATGAGGGCCCGTGGGCGACGGAGAAACACCCCAGCGGGTCCTACCAAGGCCACTGTCAGGCAGAGTGCAGGGCTCTGGGCCGCAGAGACTGAGGGAGGGCGAAGACTGGAGGTGATTGCAGAGACAGAGACAGAGAGAGGGAGAATGAGGGACAGAGAGAGGGAGAGAGAGAATGAGAAGAGAGAAAATGAAAACGGGGAGAGAATGAGAGAGGGGGACAAAGAGAGGGAGGGAAGGGCAGAGGGGATGCTCAATGTGTGCAAAAATATCGTTAGGTAGAATGACTAAAATCTCACATTGGTGCCTGCTGGGCTTAATACCTAGGCGATGGGTTGGTCTGTGCAGCAAACCAGCATGGCACGCGTTTACCTGTGTTACAAACCTGCACATCCTGCACAGGTATCCCAGAACTTAACTTTTTTTTAAAAAAAAAAAAAAGGGATCTAGTATTTGACGGCACAACAGGGTGATGACAGTCGCTAAGAATTTATTGTACATTTAAAAATAATTAAAAGAATATGTTCAGAATGTTTGCAACATACAGAAAGGATACATGCTAGAGGGATGGGACCTCATTCACCCTGATGTGATTATGACACATTGCATGCCTGTATCAAAATATGTCATGTACCCCGTAAATATATGCACCTGCTATGGACCCACACAAATCAAATCAAATAGGCTGGGTGAGGTGGCTCACGCCTGTAATCCCAGCACTTTGGGAGGCCGCGGTGGGTGGATCATGAGGTCAGGAGTTTGAGACCAGCCTGGCCAACATGGTGAAAGCCCATCTCTACTAAAAATACAAAAATTAGTCAGGCATGGTGGCATGTGCCTGTAATCCCAGCTACTCAGCAGGCTGAGGCAGGAGAATTGCTTGAGCCCAGGAGGTGGAGGTTGCAGTGAGCCAAGATCATGCCACTATACTCCAGCCTGGGCAACAGAGTGAGATTTTTGTCTCAAAAAAAAAAAAAAAAAAAAGAACCAGAAAAACAGAGAGAAGGGATTGAATGAAAGCAAGAAAGAGAAGAGGCGACCCAAAGTCAGGAGACAGATGGAGTGAAAAGGGGAGAGCAAGAGGATAAGGGGTGGGGCAGGAGGCTGGCCAGGCCCTCCCTGGCACTGTCCATACAGCCTGGACACTATGAGTCAGGGCAGGACCATGATTTTTCTGGCTCAACCCCTGCCAGGTACAGGCCTCAGCTGGGGTAGGGGGGCAGGGACAGCAGCCTCAGCCCTCCCCCTAAACACACACACTTCTGACCAGTCCAGGGAGCCCCAACCCTGAGGTGGGGCAGGCAGGGCCGTGGGCTGCACAGAGCTGAGAGGGGCAGAGGGAACCATGCTCCATATCCATGGACTCAGCAAGGGCCAAGGAGATAGCGCAACCCATCGGGGTCTTCGTGGGTCCTGACAGGGTCCAGTGGGGCTGGACAGTCGAGGTGGGGGATCTGGGCTCAACCCCAGGGCTGTGACGGCGTGGCGGCCGTCTGTGCTTTCCCGGAGCAGGCAGGAAGCGCCTGCAGGGAGCTGGAACCACAGCGCCGGTGCTCGGGGCTGGGACATGAGGGAGCCGCTCTCCCTCCACTCCCCTCCCTGACCTAGCATCCCCTGGGGTCACAGCCTGGGTCCTGTGTGATGCTGAGAGTTTCGTGGAAGAGGAAATGGGAGCTGCAGGAGCTATCAAGGCCCGGCCAACTCCTTCGCTCCTAAGCCTCTGCACCAGTTCCCTTCCTAAGGATAGAAGAGGGGAGCAGACAGCTGCCCACCAGAGCGGGGCCAGGGCCTGGGAGGAATCTCACAGGCTTCTGGGCTCAGGCCTTCCTTCGGGGACGAAGAGGTTCCCAGGGCAGCCAGGCTAGGGGCTTCAGGCTTAGCAGAAGGGAAGGGGCAGGAGGCACCCCTCCCCCGACAGTCCCAGAGGGAATTTGATGAGAAGGTACCGGAGAAGCAGGGGCCGAGGAGCCAATCACAAAGCCTAGGGGATTTCACTCTGAGCACAGAGAGGAGACCAGGAACACCCCCAAGCAGGGGAGCCACATGCTATTGGTTTTCTAGTATGTTCCTCCATCCCCCAGGGCCTTCAGCCCAACCCATGAAGGCTGGCAGCACTCGGGGCCCAGCCAGGGACCCCAGCTCCTTGCCCCGAGCGAGGGCAGCCAACCCTCTGATTTGCCATGCCCGCCCTGATGCCCTGCCTGCCGCGACCACAGGAAGCACAGCCCCAGCTCAGCACTTCTCTTTTCTGAAATCTGCCCCCAGCAGCCCGGTGGCCAGGGAAGACAGACTTCCCGCTGCCCCCCTGGGCTCTTCCCACCGGTCACAAGTGGTTTGTTCCTGAGCTTCCCTGGGCAGAGGTGACCTTCTTGCCTCAACCACAGATCAGTTATTTATCAGAACAGGAAAGATGGCACCAGAGATATGTCCTCACCGCCCCCAGGAGGGCCTGGCCTGCTCCAACGACCACATGCCCGTCCCCCACATCATACGGGGGCTGCTCACCACATCACACGGGCGTGCGTGTGGCCGGCGCGTGTGTGCAGGGCTGCACCGGGGAGGGGCTGGGCGGGAGGCCTCGTGGGCAGGTAAGGTGGGATGGGGGAGGCACCCTAGCTCGTGGGCTCAGATGAGGCTCCATGTGCCAGCTGGGAGCAGTAGGGATAGCTGGCATCCTCCTGATCTGATGAAAGTCACCTTCTTCCAGTCCCACTGTCAGCCCCAAACTTCCCCACCCCAGGAAATACCCTGCAATCAGGGCTTTAGCCGGCTCCTCTATCTGTCCACCCAGGGCAGACAGAGGACTCAGCCCCTGGGGATTCAGCACTCACTGTGGACATTTGGGCCTGGATGTTTCTGTGTTGTTAGGGTCATTCTGTGCATTATAAGATATGTAGCTGCATCTCTGGCCTATATCCACTAGATAACCAGGAACCATTTTCCCATCACCACTACCAATAGCAATGATCAAAGATGTCTCCAGGGCACAGTGGCTCATGCCTGTAATCTTAGCACTTTGGGAGGCAGAGATGGGAGGATGACTTGAGCCCAGGAGTTCGAGGCCAGCCTGGGCAATATAGCAATATCCCTCAAAAAAAATAAGTATTAGCCAAGTGTGGTGGTGCACACCTGGAGTTCCAGCTACTTGAGAGGCTGAGGCAGGAGGATTGCTTGGGCCCAGGAGGTTCAGGCTGCAGTGAGCTGTGATCACACTACTGCACTCCAGCATGCGCGACATAGTGAGACCCCTTCTCTTAGAAAAAAGTCTCCAGATATGCCAAATGTCCCCTGAGAGTACAAGATTACCCTAGGTCAAGAATCACTGCTCCAGGTTGGGCACGGTGGCTCACGCCTGTAATCCCAGCACTTTGGGAGGCTGAGATGGGCAGATTATGAGGTCAGGAGATCAAGACCGTCCTGGCGAACACAGTGAAACCCTATCTCTACCAAAAATACAAAAAGCTAGTCAGGCATGGTGGCACATGCCTGTAGTCCCAGCAACTCAGGAGGCTGAGGCAGGAGAATCACCTGAACCTGGGAGGTGGAGGTTGTGATGAGCTGAGATCGAGCCACTGCACTCCAGCCTGGGTGACAGAGCGAGACTTCATCTCAATATATATATATATATATATATATATATATATATATATATATATCACTAATCCAGGTGCATCAAAGGCCCTGGCTTCCATGACTAGAAAGTTCTAGGTCTCAGTTGGCCTGCTTTACGATTTTTGCTAGAAAGCTATGGATGAAGGAGACTAATAGGCCAGCGCCTAGAGTTCTTGGAGGTGGAGGTTGTGCCTGTCTGCAGGATCTGTGCTGTAGAGCCCGCTTTGGGGATCTGAGCATAACTGCCTTGCAGAGCCTGGAGCCGGAAAGGGTACCCCTTGTGACCGGAAGGGGGATGGCGAAACTGGGAGGTTTTATTCAAGAGCAGATCCAGGAGCTATACTATGGAGTGTAAGGGAGGCACCTTGGGGCCACAAGGCACACGGTTAGAAGCTTAGGCCAAAAAGAACGGGAAAAACTTCAGAATCAGGGCAGAACACAGGGGCAGGATATGTGTCCTGGACTCCCCAAGGTGGTGAGCCAGAACTGACCCCTTCCATAAAGTGCAGAACTGGAAGGGCTGCTCTGTACAAAAGGGATGTGTAAAGCTGATCCAAAAAAAGTAGTAGCGAGGCCAATGCAGTGGCTCATGCCTGTAATCCCAGCACTCTGGGAGGCTGAGGCAGGCGGATCACTTAAGGTCAGGAGTTCAAGACCAGCCTGGGCAACATGGCAAAACCCCATCTCTACAAAAAATACAAACATTAGCCAGGAGTGGTGGCACATGCCTGTAGTCCCAGCTGCTTGGGAGACAGATGTGGAAGGATCTTGCTTGAGCCCAGGTGGTGGAGGTTGCCGTGAGCCAAGATCACGTCACTACACTCCAGCTTGGGCAACAGAGCAAGATTCAGTTTAAAAAAAAGAGAGAAAAAGAAAAAGTGCTAGTGAAGCTTTCTATCCTCCTGAGGCGATGACAGGAAAAAGTTAAATGTGGATTCAAATGTACACAATCCAGTAGTTCTAAAACTCCAAATTCAGAAATTAACATAAAAATGTATATACAGCCATGGCTGGGTGCAGTAGCTCACACCTGTAATCCCAGCCCTTTGGGAGGCTGAGGTGGGCAGATCATGTGGTCAGGAGTTCGAGGCCAGCCTGACCAATATGGTGAAACTCCCTCTCTATTGAAAGTGCAAAAATTAGCCATGCTTGATGGCACATTCCTGGGGTCCCAGCTACTTGGGAAGCTTATGCAGGAAGATCACTTGAACCCAGAAGGCTAGAGATATTAGAACAATTTGTGAAAGGCTACATAATAATAAGTATACTTCAAATAATTAAGAAGATAGAAAAGGGAGTGGAAGACATAATAAAAATATTATTTTAAAATAACAAGTAGATTTCAAAAGAAATCAAAGAGTCCTTAAAAAAATAATCACTGCAGTATAAAACAGAAGCTCAGCGAATGGGTTATATGGCAAATTAGTCACCGCTCAAAGGCCAATAAGAAAAATATAAAGCATATCTGAGGAAATTTCATGAAATGCAGCAAAGAGATATGAAAACAAGGAAAATATGAGAGTCTAAGATTCTCGGAGCTTTGAATGAGAAGGGCCAAGAAGGGCTAACACACATATAATAGGAATCACAGAACGTGAAAACTGGAAAAACCTCAAAACCTAATTAATAGTTAAGAAATTTCCAGAACTAGGGAAAGAAATCCTCACATTGAACATACACACTGAGTCCTAAGAAGGATAAATTAAGAACAAACATACTGCAGTAAAACAAAAGACCACTGACAATTAGCCAGGCATGGTGGTACACACCTGTGGTCCCAGCTACTTTGGAGGCTGAGGTAGGAGGATCTCTTGAGCCCAGGAAGTGGAGGCTGCAGTGAGCTATGATTGTGCCACTGCACTCCAGCCTGGGTGACAGAGTGAGACCTTGTCAATACATAAATAAACAAATAAATACTTTTTTTAAAAAAAAAAAAAAGCATTAAAGACAAAAATATTGTCTTGAAAGCACCAGACAGAAATGCGTACTACAAAGGAATGACAATTTGCCTCACAATAACATAGCAGCAGCAGCAACTGGTCAGAAGACTAGTGGATAACACCTTCTAGATGCAAAGGAAAAATGTCCACCAAGAATTCTATGTGGCCAGGCACAGTGGCTCACACCTGTAATCCCAGCACTCTGAAAGGCCAAGGTGGGAGGATCAACTGAGGTCAGGAGTTTGAGACCATGCTGGCCAACACAGTGAAACCCCATCTCTACTGAAAATACAAAAATTAACCAGGTGTGGTGGTGGATGCCTGTAATTCCAGTTAGGAGGCTGAGGCAGTAGAATCGCTTGAACCTGGGAGGTGGAGGTTGCAGTGAGCCAAGATCGAGCCATTGCACTCCAGCCTGGGCGACAAGAGCAAGACTCTGTCTCAAAAAAAAAAAAAAATTCCAGGGCATCCTCCCTTGACCGGAGCTAGACAGAACCCAACCCCACTCAGATCCGGGGCAAAGTGCAGGTCATCTGCGTGGTGGAGGTGGCTGAATCTGAGAACCACCATCACCTGGCCCGTGTCAGTTCCTGAAATACACAAAACCCGTTCCTGCCACTGCCACTGGAACTGGCAGCTCCCTCTGCCCAGTACATTCTTCCTCTTCTTGAGAAGAGTCAGCTCCTTTACACTTTGGGAGGCGGAGGCGGGCGGATCACAAGATCAGGAGTTCAAGACCAGCCTGAACAATATGGTGAAACCTTGTCTCTACTAAAAATACGAAAATTAGCTGGGCGTGGTGGCAGGTGCCTGTAGTCACAGCTACTCGGGAGGCTGAGGCAGGAGAATCGCTTGAACCCGGGAGGCAGAGGTTGCGGTGAGCCAAAATTTTGCCACTGCACTCCAGCCTGGGTGACAGAGTGAGACTCCATCTCAAAAAAATAAAGTTGCAATAAATACCAGAGTTAACACCAGCCTCAGGTGCCCCTGACGCCAAGCCCTGCCCTACCCTGGGGACCCCCTCCCCACAGAGCTCCCTGGCCTCACCCCACTGCTTCTCCCTGCACCAGACCTTCGACAGCTGAGCCTCACTCTCCTCACACTTTGATCCTGGGCTCAGACAGACCCAAGTTCAAGTCTAAACGCCACTTGTTCCTTGGCCATGGACTCTGAGCTGGTCACCTCTTCTCCTTGGGCCTCGGCTTCCTCTTCTGCAACACAGGCTTGCCTTGCAGGGACCCTGGGAAGATGAGCTGGAATAATGAAGTCACGCTTTCAGGACATGCTTGGCTTCTAGCAGGTGCCCCAGCAGGGCTGAGGGTCAGGGATTGCCATGGACAGACCTGTGACCTCGGGCAGTCAAGGCCTTCTCCAGCCCAGCAAGCTGTGTTTGAAGGTGGGGACATCCAGCAGAGGCCAGGGGCAATGACAGTGGTGGAAACCCAGAACCTGGCCCCCTACCTCTGCCTTTTCCCATTTAGGGCCTCAGTTTCCCCATCTGAGAGATGGCACACTCAACGCCTGTTTGGCTGGTGACTGCATCCTGTGGTGTCTGGGGTGGGTGTGAGTGGTCAATGTCGACAGCTACTATCTATATTCCTTATGGGGGCAGAAGAGGAGGAGTCCCCTGTGCTGGGGGAGCTGGGAACAGGGAGGGCGCCAGGCCCTGGCCTGACCTTGTCCTCACACACAGGGCTGTGGGTACTGATGGGGCTGAGCCCTGGTGCCCTGTCTTCAGCATTGTGACCGCAGAAGGGGCTGGCCAGGCTGGGCTGAGCAGCATGTGACCTGCAGAGCTTGGTTCGGCCCAACCCTGAGCCCAGCCTCTCTCTACCCCACACAGACCAACTGTTTTGGGGCCCGGCCGGCTCCCTCATGCCAACAGCTCCTGCTGCTCCTCAGGGCCCCCATCCGGCCGCCTCTGGGAGCTTGGGCTCCTGAGTCTCCCTTTGCCGGGCTCGCTGGGCAGATCCTCCACAACGGGTGTGCAGGGGCCTCGTGGGGGCCGAGGTCAGGGAACAGTGGTGGAGATCTTGTGCGAGGGAGAGTGGGGCTCTGGTGTCAAGCACACACACCTCTGGCTGTAGATGTATCCAGGTGAGAGGGCCTCGCAGGGAGAGGGGATGGGGCCACAGGCTGCACAGCACCCTGGGCTGGAAGTGCCCCTCACGGAGGGTGTCCAGCCCCGGCCTGGTTCCTCTTCCCGCCTGGGGAAGCTGGCTCTCCTGGACCCTTCTCCCAGCCACCACTGCTGGCCAGGGAGGCGTGAGAAGACAAAGATAGCATTGGCTAGACTGAAAGAGTAGCCATGACAGTGACCAGCATGGACGGACCACCTGCTGTCTACCTGACAGTGTCCCAGGACCCCTGCATAAACTCATGCCACTGTTGAGTGACGTGTGCACAAATGCAACCCCCATTTGGTGCAGACAATGAAAGGGGGGCGCAGGCAGGCTCTGAGGGCTGCTGGGAGCAGACAAACTGGGAATCAAAGCCAGGTCATCCACCCCGAGGGCCAGCCCCCTACCCACACTGCAGGGAGGCGCTGCAGCCTGGGAGTGCCTGAAGACAGACGGCAGTCCTCAGGGCTGTGGGGAGGGGCTCCTGCCAGCCTGGGCTTCCGTGAGTCCCCAGTTCTCAGTGGATGAACAGGACTAGACAGGCAATCTATAATCTTCCAGGGAGCGTGCTATGTGCTGATGGGACAGCCGCCCCTCACCCAGATGATTAGGCCACCCTAGAGAGACAGGATATCCATGGGACCTGCAGGCCAAAGAGGGGTGGCTGGGGCTGGCTCTGTTCAGGTCTCAGGGGCAGGACAGAGGGAGGAATGTCCAAGACCGGCTTGGCTGTGTCAGGGGCCAGGAACAGAGCAAGGTGGTCACAGAGGTCGGCAGCATGGAGGTGGCAAAAGCCCTGAGTGTCAGGCTTTACCCTGGGTGCGTGGGAGCCAAGCAGGGCTCTGGAGCCAGGCAAGTGCAGGGCAGAGCTCTGCCCCATGCCAAGGGCAGGCAGAGGGGGTAGATAGCTTGGCAGTCAGCCTGGGGGCAGTGAGGACCCCGGAGAGCAAGCCTGGCTGGTCCCCAGCAGGTGCCTGCAGCATGGTCCTTGGGGTCCACCTCAGGGCGGGGTGGGGGATCCTGCTGGAAAGGTCTGTGACGTTTCCCAGAGACTGGGCACCAGGTTCCCGGAAGCCGCTGTGGGTGACCAAGGCCCTTCCCAGAGGTAGCTGCCCCCACAGCCAAGAACGGCAGGCACCCGCCAGGCACTGGGGGCCACTTCCCATTTTCATCCCGTCCTGTCCGTGAGTGTGACTCCTGCCCAGAAAGCCTCTAGAAAGTCCTCTAGAAAGGCCAGAGCCCATGGTTGGGGACTGTGGCCTGCGGCTGACCAGGAGGAGGGCCAGGCTTCAACAAGAACCAACTATGGGCACCGTCCCCTCACCCTCAGCACCTGCCAAGGCTGCACCCTCTCCCAGACCCTGTGCTGGGCAGGGGGAGCGTCTCAGGAATCCGGGCGCTTTTGCTGTCTTTGTCCAGGTCGTTACTCTAACGACCTAGTGGCCACGACCACTGCCAACGCCACCCCTCCTCTGGCAGTGAAGCCCAGTGGGCAGTGACTGGTGCTGGCAGTGGTGAGTCTGAATGGGCAGCGATGCCCAGTCAGGAGAGCTGGCCACTAGGCTGGGTGTGGGGGCTGATGCCTGTAATCCCATTGCCTTGGGAGGCCAAGGTGGGAGGATCGCTGGAGGCCAGGAATTCGAGACAAATCTAGGCAACATAGCAAGACCCCATCTCTATAAAACATAAAAAATTAGCTAGGGGCGTGGTGGAATGCACCTGTAACCCCAGCTCCTCAGGAGGCAGAGGCTGGAGGATCGCTTGAGCCCAGGAGTTTGAGCCTGCAGTGAGCTATGTTGGCACCACTGCACTCCAGCCTAGGTGACAGAATGAGACCCCCATCTCTAAAAAGTAATAATGATAATTAATAAAGAGTTGGCCAGGTGCGGTGGCTCATGCCTGTAATCCCAGCACTTTGGAAGGCCGAGGTGGGTGGATCACCTGAGTTAGGAGTTCAAGACCAGCCTGGCCAACGTGGCGAAATTCCATCTCTACTAAAAATACAAAAATTAGCTGGGGTTGGTGGCAAGTGTCTGTAGTCCTGGCTACTCAGGAGGCTGAGACAAGAGAATTGCTTGAACCCGGGAGGCGGAGGTTGCAGTGAATTCAGGCACTACACTCCAGCCTGGGCAACAGAGTGAGACTCCGCCTCTAAAATAATAATAATTCATAAAGAGTAATGATCACTGACAGTGGTGACCTTGGTGGGCAGTGACACCCGTAGGCAGCAACCCGTAGGCAGCAACTGCCCTGATCTGCCCAGGAGGGCAGGGAGTCTACCCTAAAAATCCCTAGGGAGCTAGAACCCAGCACCTGCGCATTCGCAAGACTGTTCCTGTCATTCTGGGCCACCTCCCGGGAGGTAGGGCAGCACTGAGGCTTCAGAACCCCACTTGCCACTCTCTGCAGCCTTGGGGAGGAGCCCCACGGGACTAGGGAGAAGCGACTCCTCCCAGGACCCTGCCCCGCCGAACCCCCGCCTCACACACACACAAGTGGCCCAGGAACATTCACATCTTCACGTCTTCACGGCGCCTTGGGCTCTTTGCAGCAGAAGAATCTGGCCGGGGTGGTGGAATGTCACACGGACGCAGCAGGTCAGAGGTCCCCAGGGCCCTGATGGCCAAGATGGGGCTTCAGCCCCGACCAGCTCAGAGTCAGAGAACCAAGTCTAGCCTGGACGAAGGGCCTGGGGAAGACGTCTCCACCGCCTGGAACAGATGGTGGGGCTTGGCTCAGTCCAGGACAGCCCTGATGGGCCAGGCCCCGGACAGTGTGGGACCCTTCCTTCTGAACTTCCTTGTTCCAAGCCAGGACATCAGTGGGGTGGGACCTGCAGGCCACCCTAGGTCAGCGTAAGGGAAATATGGAGAGACACAGACCAGGGCCCCCTTGGTACCCACCCAGACCCCAGGGTGTACAGAGGGGAAGGAACTTGGCTCTAGGGGCAGGAGGTTCCTCAAGGCAGCCCCAAGGAGGTGACAGGCCCCATGCTGGAGGCTTCAGGGGGCCATCATCCAGCTCCCCACCCAGGAAGCTGCCCCAGCCCTGCCCCCCAGGGTACCCCTGAAAGTGCCCCTTCACCCTGCGCGTCTCCCCAGACACCCAGCCCAGAGGGCCTGCCCGGAGCTCCAACCTTAGCCAGTGGGGGCTGATGGGAGTGGTGGAGGTGCCACATGGCTGAGGACGCCTGCAGGGTGGCTGGCTGTGAGGCTGTGCGGGCGTGGGCAGCAGGCACAAAGGCACGGTCCGTGTGTGTTGGTGGACCGGGTCAGGTGGTGTGTGCGTCTGCCTGTGTGTGTCTATACGTGTGCAATGTGTGTTTACTTGGTGTGTCTACGAGTGTGATGTATGTGTTTATATGTGTGTGTGCATGTGGTGTGTGTCTGTATCTGTGTGTGCTGTGAATATAGTGTGTGTGGTGTGTGTATGGTGTGTATTGGTGTCTGTCTGTGGCGTGTGTCTATCTGTGTCTGTGTAGTATTGGTGTGTATCTGTGAGTGTAGTGTGTGTGTATGTGTGTGTCGTGTGTGTGTGGTATGTGTATATGTGGTGTGTGTGTTTGGTGTCTGTATTCTGTGCTTATGTGAGTGTGTGTGGTGTGTATTTGTGTGTCTGTGTGTGGTACGTGTCAGTATCTACATGTGTGTGTGCCTCTGTGTGTGTGTGGTGTGTATCTGCATGTGAGGTGTGTATCTGTGTGTCTGTGTGTGGTGTGTATCTATCTGTGACTGTGTGTGGTATGTATCTGTGTGTCTGTGGTGTGTGTGTGGTGTGCATCTGTGTATGTGTGGTGTGTGTGTGGTGTGTATCTGTGTATGTCTGTCTGTATGTGGTGTGTATCTGTGTCTGTGTGTCTGTGTGTGGTGTGTGTGTGGTGTGTATCTGTGTCTGTGTGTCTGTGTGTGGTGTGTATCTGTGTCTGTGTGTCTGTGTGTGGTGTGTGTGTGTGGTATGTATCTGTGTATGTGTGTCTGTGTGTGGTGTGTATCTATCTGTGTATGTGTGGTGTGTGTCTGTGTGGTATGTGTGTGCGGTGTGTATCTGTGTATGTGTGTCTGTGTGTGGTGTGTATCTGTGTATGTGTGTCTGTGTGTGGTGTGTGTGTGTGGTGTGTGTCTGTGTATGTGTGGTGTGTGTGTGGTGTGTATCTGTGTATGTGTGTCTGTGTGTGGTGTGTACCTGTGTATGTGTGTCTGTGTGTGGTGTGTGTGTGTGGTGTGTGTCTGTGTATGTGTGTCTGTGTATGTATGTCTGTGTGTGTCGTGTGTATCTGTGTATGTGTAGTGTGTGTCTGTGTGTAGTGTGTGTGTGGTGTGTATCTGTGTATGTGTGTCTGTGTGTGCTGTGTATGTGTGTCTGTGTGTCTGTGTGTGGTGTGTATCTGTGTATGTGTGGTGTGTGTCTGTGTGTGGTTGTATATCTATGTATGTGTGCCTGTGTGTTGGAGCATGGGTCTTTGGGAGCCCCCAGCTGGGGCTTGGGGTGTGGTGTGTTGTGCAGAGCCCAGACCCCCCAGGGTACAGCAAGGAGGACCCCTGGGCGGCACCAGGCCCCAGCCCTCATGGGTGCCGGGCAGGGCGGGCACACACCATCGTCAGAACCCTGCTCCACGCCCTCTGCTCCTCCCCTCCTCCTCCCCTCCAGATGTTGCCCAACAGCTGCGGGCCGGCTGCCCGGGGCGCACTTCCCCTCTCTGGCCAGCCAGGCAGGGCCCTGGGCACCGGGTCAGAGGAGCTGGGTGCAGACCCGCAGCCACGCCCCCGGGCGCCGACATAGTGTGCTCTTCCGGCAGGACTGTCCTGGCAGCGGCTGGAATGCCTAGTCCCAGCTCCCAGCATGGTTCCATCTCCTGGGTCACCTCCCCTCTCCGGAGCTCAGTTTCCCGTCAGTGGCATGGGTGTCACACAGGCCCAGGTCAGGTCATCGAGGGCAAGGCTGAGCCCTTGGCGGGCAGAGAGGTTCCCAGGGGGCCCCCCGCCTGCTGCTTCTCCCACTTCCTCCTCTGCCCCAGGCCCCTCCGTGGCTGCTGGCTTTTCCCACCTGCCTGGCCCAGGTCCCAGGTAAAGAAGAAACCAAGGCTCCTGGAAAAGCCCAGAGGACTGCCTGGGGGAGGAGGGACGGCCAAGGTCATACCTGAGCCAGTGTGAAATGCAGCCTTAGAATGACGTGTTGCTTTGCAGGGGCCTCCTGGAAAACCCCCACCTGCTGCCACATCCAGTGACCTCAGGGCTGGCTGCCCACACCTCCACCTGGCCTGGACCTGTCCAAGCAGTCCTCTGCCCCCTGCCTGGCTTGGTCCCTCCTGGCTCCTGAGAAGGCCCCCGTAAGCAGAGAGGCGGGCCTTGGGGGGCCCTGCAGTGCGTCAACACTCTGCCCTGGCCCAGCATACCCAGAGGTCAAGGTCGAGGCTGATGCAGTCAGGAGGAACGAGGACCCTGGAGTCAGGGGCACTGGAGCACACGTGTGTGGCTCTGCCTCTGACTACCCTCTGAGCCTCAGTTTCCAGCATGTTCTCCACTCTGAACACCACTCACCTGCCTGTCCCATTTTAGTGGGGGGCCCCTCTCCATCCTCCCTCCTCTCCCTTTCCTTCCTCCTCCTGCTCCTCTTCTTCCCCTCTTCCTGGGACAGGGAAGTGTCTCACTGCTGGAATCAGAACACCCCATGGGGGAGTGGAGATGGAGACATCTCCTCCTGGGAGCAGGAGCAAGGGAAGGCGGTCAGGAAAGGGCCACATGGTGAGTTGACCTGGACACCAGAGGGGCAGGTCGTGTTGTCCTGGCCAGATTTCCTAAAGGCAGGATCCCTGATCAGTGGTGTCTGTCAGGGAGCCCAGGACTCCCAAGCCTATATCCCAGGGCGGTTTGGGATGGAGGGCTCCCAGCAGCACCACCAGGGTCCACCAGGGTTTCTTCGGGACAGTAGACTGGACCCTTAGCTGGGGCAGGATGGGCGGGGAGGACAGGGACCCTCCCAGCTGAGCTGCAAGGAACAGGGCTCAGGAGGCAGTCTTCTGTACAGCCGTCTCATTCCCAGGTCAGGGCTGGAAGGCTGCTGGGTCCCAGATGGATCTGGATGGCCCGATGCAGGAAGGGGTGGCCACTTTTGTGGGCCTTGGAGAGAGAACGAGAAGGCTGGAGTCTCTGCTGATGGCTGGAGCTCCCAGGGCCCGTGGTCTCCAGAAGGGATCCCTGAATCCTTCATCACAGCCTGCTTGGCATAGGTGGCATATCCCCTATCCAGGGAAACTGGACAAGCCAAAAGCAAGTGGAGGCCGGGCAAGGTAGCTCACACCTGTAATCCCAGCACTTTGGGAGGCTGAGGCAGAAGGATTGCTTGAGCCCAGGAGTTTGAGCCTGCAGTCAGCTGTGATCATGCCACTGCCCTTCAGCCTGGGTGGCATTTCTCTTGGCATAAGTGGCACAACTCCCCCACCATCACCGCTGTGGCCCTGAGTGTGGAGGGAAGGGAAGAGGCCAGGCTGGTGAGAACTGATGGCCTCACCCTCTCCCTGCTCCTCACAGCCTAGGTCAGAGCCAGGGATCAGCCCCTCACCCACCCCAGAGACCAGAGCAAGGGTTGGTGGAAAGACCAATAGGTTCAGGGGTCACTGTGAGTGGCCAGGTCAGAGGTTGAAGATTTGCTGACAGCAGCCTTGGAAGTATTGATCTGGTGGGGGAGGAGGCAGAACCATGTCCCCTGCCAGGGACTGTAGGCATGGGCTGGCGGTTAACAAGCTGGGTTCAACAGAACTCACCAGAGCTGGCCTCCTGGGCTGAGGGGATGGGGATGTCAGCAGGGGACCAGTTGTCATGCCGAAAATGAGCTTAGTGCCACTCTTGGGCTGATGCTCCAGAGTGGCCAGGCGACGACAGGGATCAGGAGGCCTCTGAGGCTCTCACAGGGTTTAGATGTCTGAGGAATGAGGGGTTCAAAGCCTCTGCCAGCAGGGACAGAGGCCAGAAGGGAGCGTCTTCAAGAGGGCAGGAGGCTGAGGGCTAGGCTGGCTTCCTGGGAGAGGGGGTACCAACTGCAGCAAGCCTCAAAGGCCTCTCCCAGGCTGACCTGCTTCAGGGACGACCCAGGGTCCCTCCAATGCCTGACAGTGACCAGAGCACCCACCTCAACCCGCTGCCCAGCTTGCTTCAATGGGATGCAGGAACTGTCCCAGCACCCCCTGCCCAGAAAGATGCAGTCAGGGGGTCCAGCAAAGGCGCCATCCCCTGCCTCTGCCCAGAGCAGCTCGAGGGAGTGGTGGGGCACTCCCGCTGTCCCTTCCTCCTCCCACACACATACACCCACCAGTCCAAACAGGGGAGAAGCCCAGCCTGGAAGGGAGAAGCTTCCAGGACTGGGGAGGGGGGAAGAGGCCCCTCCCCCAGCTGATCTCACCCCAAACACACTGGACGCAAAGGCATTTCTCCGTGCATCCTGGAGCCTGCCTGGGGAGGGAGAGTGGGGAGTATTTGTCTGTGTGAGTGTGTGCATGTATGTGATTGGTGCATGCATGCCTGTGCATTTGCACATGTGCATTCATGTGTGGGTTAGTGTATGTGCTTGCATGTGTTGTGTGTGGGTGTTCCTTTGTGCATGGAGTACCTGTGTGAGCATGTGTTCGTGCACATGTGTGTTTGTGTGTGTGCATGTGTGTTTGCACTGTGGACATGTGTGTGCATTTGCACATACTCACATGTGTTTGGCCTCAGGTCTGAGGCTGGGCTGGCCCCCTTCCAGGTGCTGACTGCAGAGACACTGCAGCTGTCCCTTGGAATGGCTTGGCCAGTACTTAGCCAGAAACTCTTACCAGTCCCCATGGTCCCCACCATGGCAGCTGTCCTGAAACTGAAGGCTTCTGATCAGCCCTAGCCAGCTGGCGGCATGGCCAGAGGGCAGCTCTGTCCACTGGGAGGGCATGTAGTGGTGCCTGGCTCCAAGCAGACCCGGGCTTGAGGTCACTGGCACTGAGGCACAGACACAGGCACGTAGGCCCACTTGGGCCTGGAGCCCTTCTTGATTCCACTAGGGCCTGACAGAGGCTTCCTTCTAGCAGTGACCCTTACTGGGGACATCAGGTACTGCAGACTGGCTCTACTAGCCATTGTCATAAAAATAGGTCTTGGAATGTGGTACCTCCCTGCAATGAGGCTAGCTTGAGTTTAATCTGCGGTTTTCCAATTATGCTCCCAGAAATCCCTGAGGTTCTTTCAGGTCCCTTCAAGGGCTCCCAAAGTTGAGGCTCCCAGCTCCCTCCCTCTCTCCTCAAAAAGAGCATTGAGGTTTTTGAATACATTTCTCTAAAAAAATTTTTTTAAATATCTAGGCTAGATTTTGACCTTTCAGCTCTAGGAGTTGGTTTATAAGTATGTCTCAATCAGATCTTGTTTTAGAATGATTAATTGGGCTCTAATGCGTTAGTGACCCCATCTTCCCCTAAAAGGCACACAAAATTAATTTAGGGAAATTGCACAAGCCAAAAGCAAGTGGAGGCTGGGCATGGTGGCTCACACCTGGGATCCCAGCACTTTGGGAAGCTGAGGCAGGCAGATTGCTTGAGTCCAGTAGTTCAAGGCTGCAGTCAGCTGTGATCATGACACTGCCCTTCAGCCTGGGTGACAGAGTGAGAACTTGTCTCAAAAATAAATAAAAAGCCAGTAGAGTTCTGCTTTAAATATCTGTTGAGAACCAGAAGAAGCAATAGAGAGAGACAGGGTCTATCTCAGAGCTGGGCAGTCTTGGGCTAGGGTAGGTTTCATGCCCTCCAGTGAAGGGGCAGGTATGTGAGAGGGTCCCAGAGGAGGCACTGCCTTGTCACTAGAAACTTGGCATCAGGGGACCCCGATAATGGGACATCTTCACCCAAAAGTCTACTGACACCTTCCCCAGGGAGGCAGGACAGTCGAGGCCTGTGTCTCCCCAAGGCATCACCTCCTCCCTGTGATGTGGTTTCCTTCATCCTCTTTTGTCCCCAGTGCCTCCATGTAACATGTGGCACAGCACATTGCCCATGTTTCACGCTTTGCACTGTTTGCCTGAGGTGACTGATGTGATTTGCTGCATGTAAAACAGTTTCCAGGACCATCAAGCAGGAGCAGATGTGCCGTGGTCAGTGGCTCGGCCATCCCAGCCCCAGCCTGGCCCACTACCTCCAGCTTAGGTTGGCCCTAGGGAGCTCCTCATGGGGACCATCTCCCTAGACCCGTGTGGCAGGACCCGCAGCACACCAAGCCTCCTGTGACAGCCTGGGGATCTCTTGGGGCACATGACATCTTGCTCAGGACTTGGGCTCTGCTGGAGGTGGGTGGATGCTAAGGCCCAAAGCCTGGTCCTGCTGTGGCCAGATGAGGTCAGGAGGGATGGGGGAGCCTTGTCCCATTCATCCCCATTCATTCATTCATTCAAGTGTTTGTTGCTATGTGTGTGGGCACTGCACTAGGTGGTGTGGATGCTTTGGGGAACAAAACGGAACATTCGGCTTGCAGCCTAGTGTGGGTAGTGGGAGAGGTGGGCCATAAAAATAAACAAGTAAAAGTTACAGAAGTTCACATGGTGATCAGGGGAGAAGCAGGACAAAGAAAATAGAAAGTACTGAGGTGGTTGGCCAGGTGCAGTGGCACATGCCTGGAATCCCAGCACTTTTGGAGGCTGAGGTGGGAGGATCTTTTGAGGCCAGGAGTCCAAGACCAGTCTGGGCACCATAGTGAGATCCTGTGTCTACAAAGGAAATTTCTAAGAAACATTAGTCGGGCATGGTGGTGCTCACCTGTGGTCCTAGCTACTCAGGAGGCCGAGGCAGGAGGATCGCTTGAGCCCCCAGGAGTTCGAGCTACAGTGAGCTGTGATGGCACCAGTGTACTCCAGCCTGAATGACAGAGTGAGGCTCTCTCAGAAAACAAAAGAAGGAAGGAAGGAAAGAGGGAGGAAGGGAGCAAAAGAAAAAGAGAAAGAGAGAGGAAAGAGAGAGAAAGAAAGAGAAAGAGAAAGAAGGAAGAAAAAAAGAGAAAGGAGGGAGGGAGGGGGGAAGGAAGGAAGGAAATGCTGAGGTGGGGAATGTGCTTTTCAATGGAATGGGCAGAGAAAGCTTCCTGGGAAGGTAGCATTTGGCAGAGTCCTGCAGCGGGGTGCTGGGTGAGCCCTGCGGGTTCTGGGGAAAAGGCATTCCAGGCAGAGGGAGCCACTAGCGTGAGGGCCCTGGGGCAGGAGCGTCTCTACTTAAGGAGCAGTGTGGTGGTGCCAACTGGGTGACAAGGACAGTGGCTGATGAGGTGAATGAGCTTCTGGGGCTGCATGCAGGGTCACTGCTGTGGCAAGGTCTTTGGCTTTACTCTGGGGTGTGCAGAGACACTGCAAACAGCTGAGAGCAGAGGGGCGCTGGAAAAGGACCTCTGCCGCCCTTCCCTCTGCCCCACCCCAGCCAACCTTGCCCTCCTGCCAAGAAGACTCTCTCTAGGAGCCTGGCAGCTGGGACAGACAAGCCATGCCCTGCCTTGGGGAGCCCCAGCCAGTGGGAAAAGGGCCCCTTCATGACTTTTTTTTAAAATTGAGAACAGGATCTCACTCTGTTACTGGAGTGCAGTGGTGCAATCACGGCTTACTGCAGCCTCGAGCTCCTGGGCTCAAGCAATCCTCCCACCTCAGCCTCCTGAGTAGCTGGGACTACAAACGCATGCCACCATGCCCGGCTAAGTATATGTGGGATTTTTCTTGGTTCTCTTTCCACCCATTGAGACAGGATCTTGCTATGTTGCCCAGGCTGGACTCAAGCAATCCTCCCACACCGGCTTCCCCAGATGCTGGGATTCCAGGCAAAAGCTACCTTACCCAGCCTCTCTTGGGATTTTATCTGCTCCTCAGCCTACAGGGATGTGAGGGCTGGATCCTGTTTGACCCCCTGAGCCATGGCGTCTTCTCACCAGCCAGGACCAGCCTTGGCTAGAACAGCCTCATGTCCCAGCCAGAAGGCTCCACAACCCTGTGGCAGGGATGGCCCCTGAGGGCCTGGGAGGAAGCAGGCAACGTGGTCCGAGGCCCTCTGTTTCCTCCCACCTCCCACCTCCAACACCACCCCAGCCCACACAGGTCCTGGTGTTTCACTAACAGGTTTGGCTCCTTCCTGCCTCAGGGCCTTAGCACAGGCTGTTCTAGCTGCCCTAATCCATGTCCCTGGGTTGCTCACCTAACCGATGCTCTTCTTCCCCTGCTCACAAGGCCCTCCCTGGGGCGCTCCCCTCCCCCAAGCCCCATCAAAGCTGCCACTCCACCCATGGCCCTTCCAGTTCTTCCATGATGTTTTCCTGTGTGTCACTGACTCCATCACAAATTCTCTGGTTTAGACTGGGTGCAGTGGCTCACTCCTGTAAATCCCGGCACTTTGGGAGGCCCAGGCAGGTGATCACCTGATGTCAGGGGTTCGAGATCATCGTAGCCAACATGGTAAAACCCTATCTCTACAAAAAATATAAAAATTAGCTAGGCACAGTGGCTCACACCTGTAATCCCAGCACTTTAGGAGGCTGAGGTGAATGGATAACTTGAGGTCAGGAGTTTGAGACCAGCATGACCAACATAGTGAAACCCCATCTCTACTAAAAATACAAAAATTAGTCAAGCATGGTGGTTACTGTAATCCCAGCTACTCGGGAGGCTAAGGCAGGAGGATCACTTGAACCCGGGAGGCAGAGGTTACAGTGAGCCGAGATTGTGCCATTACATCCAGCCTGAACAGCAGAGTGAGACTCCAACTCATAAATAAAAACCAATTTTCTGGTTTCTGTATTTGGCGACTGACATTGCATCGCACATAAGCTGCGCCAGGCAGGGTCCTCCCAGCACAGCACACAGTAGGACCTTGCTGGGCTTTCGTTGAGTGTCTGGATGCACTGCAGGAGGGTCAGGACCGGCTCTGAAAGGCTGCAAAAGGCCCCCAGTGGTCTGTGCGGGGCTTTGAGACCCTAATTTGCTGAGCTGCACCTAAGTGGGGATGGGGCGGTTGTGAACGAGGACGCTTCCCTCTTCCATCGCGAGGTTGGTAAGCACAGCCGGCACAGGTCCAAGCTGCTTCCCTGGAGGGGCTGGCATGAAGGGGCCCCTGTGCAGGGCACCCGGGCATCAGAGGAACCAGGTGGGCTGGGAGGGGATGCTGTGTCCCCACCTGTCACTGGCTCCTTCCTCAGCCCGGGTCTGTGTGGGCAGGAGGTAGGGACGGGGTGCTTGCACAGAGCATGTGGCCTCCTGCACGGGCAAGGCCATGCCACTGGCTCTCCATGGCAACTGGACCCTCAGACACCACAACAAGCCAGGGAGTGCACCTCAGCTGTGGGAGTGGACATCCCTGGGAGGTAGGGGGCTCCAGCCCCTCCCCTGGGGGCCCTGCTTCTGTCCCGTGGGCTCCGGGTGACACCTAGTGGCCAGGATTTCCTCTTGCACTGCAGGCCCCCATGCCCCCAAATTCCCTGGCCTGGGATGTCCCAGAAAGCAAGGACGCCCCTGCCCTAGGTCTCCGCCCACAGACTGGTTCTCACGGTCCCCTGCCCCAACGCAGGCTCTCCGGGCCGCACCCACAGGCGCACTCACACCCAGTGTGACACTGATCCCTCCCACACACACGGCCACAGAGCTTCGTGGGCCCATGGAGGAGGGGTGTCCTGGGGCCCTCTGGGCAGACGGTCTTCTCCAGTGCCCCAATGGGCCAGCTGCACCACCCACCCACCCCTCCCCCAGGAACGCCCGCCCAGGAACACCCCCGGGACCAGCTAGTCCCCCCCGGAGAGGGAGGCCTAGAGGAGCTTCGCCTTTCCACCCACCTCCTCCCAGCCAGGCCCCACAGCTGCTGCTGTGAAAACCAGCCTGGGGCAGAGCCAGGAGCCCCAGGTGAAGACCTGCCAGAACCCAATGGGGAAGGAGGTCACCAACCCAGCCAGAAGCCCAGGGGGACCAGCCCCATGGCAATACCTGCCCCAACCAGGGCCCATCTCCTGGTGGCCCTGGAGGACATGGGCATGGGAGAGGTCCCAGGAGCCAGGCCAGTCACAGGAGAAGGCATGCGAGCATCAGCCAAGAGCGGCCTCCCTTCTGGGCCAGGGCCAGGCTGCCTGCATCACCCAGGGGAGCCTGAAGAACTGGGGGAAAGGCCTGGAGGCGGAGGTGCCCAAATCCTGCCAACCAAAGAACGAGGTCACCCATTGTCAGCAGCATGGGGCGGTACCAAGCGCCTGAGACCCCAGACCCAGCCCGCCTAAAGGGGCTGCCTTCAGGTGTCCCCACTGGCTTTTTCCTTCCAGAGCCACCGAGAGAAGAGGGGGAAGGTCACTTGCTGGATTTCCAGTTGCAGGCACTGAGACTTTGCAGGAACTGGCAGATACAGAAGATGTGGGTGCTTTGCTGCCCAGGCTTGCTGGGGGAAGCTGGCAGGGACTCAGGGTCTTTACCTCCTGTACCCTCCCAGGACCCAGGCATCTGTCACCACCATGCACTCAGCCCTGCCACCTGGGAGGTGGCCTCGTCCATTAGGGTGCCCCCTCCCCTGCACCCCTCACCTGACCTTTAGTACCTGCTTATCCAATGGAGGTGTGGCAGAAGCCGGGCACCCACAGGGCAGGCTCGGGTCTCAGCCAGGGTTGGGCCAGGGGCCCAGTGGGCTGAGGACCGGCCAGGTGGGGCCAGCTGCGACCTTTGTGTGCTCTTCCCTGCAGCCCTCACCTGTGTGCCCAGCATTGACCTTGGCTAGAGACGGGCAGGTGTGGGGGCGGATGAAGAGTGAGTGGGTGCCCCAGTGTGCCTGCAGCTGCTGCCCGGGCTGTGCTCAAAGCCTCAGGGTTTAGGGGCTGGAAGTTCATGCTCCACAAGCAATGTGTGCCAGGGAGCTGGCCTGGAGGCCTGGACCCCCAAAAGAGTTCTACAGGTGGGAGTTAGAGGGCTCCTGCATACCCAGCGCCCTCCCTCAGCCCCAGTGCCATGGAGATTGACACAATTCTTCCCTGGCGGGGACTTTCAGATGGAGAAGCGCCTATATCCACCTGAAGGGCCTCCCATTCCTATAGAAGGAGCAGAAGGCTTGGGCAGACAGATGAGATTCCAGGTGGGTCTCCTCCAGCACTGGGACCCTGTCATCCGCCTCTGCTGCTCCTCCCGTCTGCCCCACTTTAGATGGGGAAGGGGCATTGGAATCTTCAGTGAATAAACACAGAATTGAAGGGGCAGTTGAACTGAACTGAATTGAATTGAATTGAAGTTCACAGTCATAATCCCAACACGTTGGGAGGCTGAGGTGGGACAGGTGCTTGAGGCCAGAAGTTCAAGACCAACCTGGGCAACATGGTGAGACCCTGTCTCTACAAAAAAAAAAAAAAAAAAAATTTATTTTTAATTACCCAGCCAGGGTGGTTCATGCCTGTAATCCCAGCTACTCAGGATGCTGAGGTGGAAGATGGCTTGAGCCCAGGAGTTTGAGGCCACAGCGAGCTATGACTGCACTGCTGCACTCCAGCCTGGGTGACAGAGTAAGACCTTGTCTCAAAAAAAAAAAAAAAAAAAAGAATTGAACTGAGTGTCACAGCCTCAACTTTGCCACCAATATTTATGGTGCCTTTTAAGGAGCCCAACTCCAGGCCAGGACTGGGATGCTACAAAGAGGCATGTGTCTGGCTGGGTTAAAGGATGGTATGGGGGCGGGCAGGAGGCAGGGAATGAGAAACACGTGAGTAGATGCTGTCCCCCAGGGGCTAAAGAAACCAGGGAGGGAATGCTGCCCCCAGCCTATCAAGGGAAGGGTATTTCAGGAGGGCTTCCTGGAGGAGGAGGACACCTGGGCTAAGAAGGCTCCACCAACTCAAGCACCCCACTAGACTCCCAGGGTAACTACAGAGGAAAAGGCACGGAGGACATTCGACATTACAAGCAGCTGTAATGGGGAGGCTGGAATTAAGTGAGGCAGAAAGGCCAGCACACCGGGGCCACTGGGAGCCAGGACAGGGACAGGTCCCATGTCCCCACAGGGCCAGTGAGGATGCAGCTGTTACAGAGCAGCCAGGCCAGGGAGAAGTGGGGACCGCAGATCTTGCAGTGTGTGCTGGGAGGGGAAGGGGCTTCTTGGTGTCACTGCCCCACACCTGCCCAGGTTAGAGACTCAGGGAGGTCAGAGGCTCACAATGGGGGTTTTGCTTCTCCCAGGGGTAGTTTAGAAATGCAGGGGTGTTCGCTGGCTGCAGGAATGGGGTGCTGTAGTCATGGGGTGGCAGGCACCTGCTATGTAAGTGAGGGTCATCCAGCCTCGCGGCAAGTTGCCCTGAGGCCCGCACTGCATCTGAATATAGTTGCCACCTGGGAACAATTTCGCCCCTCAGGGGACATTTCCCAGTGTCTGGAGCCACTTCTGATTGTCATTTCCTGGGGGTACTGCTGGCATTTAGAGTGCATACCCCACTGCACAGCGGTTATTCTGCTCAGCATGTCCACGGTGCAGAGGTTGAGGAACTCTGGTGTTGGACTGCAATAAACCCTATCGGTAGTGACCAGAGGTAATATACCCTATCAGGAATGACCCTATTGGGAATGACCACTCCTGTTCGACGTGTTTTCCAAATGCACTATTTCCTCGGGATGCAATGAGTGTGAAGGTTGAGGGGAGATGGAGCTTTGTTTTGTTTGGAAGTTTACCAAGCTGCATTTGCCATTTTGGAGAAACACATCCCGGCATGTCACCTGAGCCCTGAGGGTGACCCTGCTCCCATCTGTGTCTGTGGCAATGGCAGCCTCTGCCATTCTGTGCAACCCACATCTGAATCCGCTGTAGGTCACACCCAAGCCTCTTTCCAATTGAATATACATAATGAAATTGTAAATTACTTTCCTTTTATTTCCTTCTTATTTTATTTATTTATTGTTTTTAGAAACAAGGTCTCACTCTGTCACCCCAGCTGGAGTGCAGTGGCACAATTGTGGCTCACTGCAGCCTTGAACTCCTGGCCTCGAGTGATTGTCCTCGGCTTCCCAAAGTGCTGGGACTACAGGCATGAGCCACTGTGCCTGGCCTATTTCTTCCTTATTTTAAAGCTAGGACATTAGATGGATCTTTCAAAGCCTGGCTGGGGTTCTATTATCTGTGAATTTTATTTTGGGGTGGTAAGGAGACGCAGTAAGATTCTTTACAGCAGGAGAAGGGATCTAGTTAGATGAACCAGGTTTAGATGGTCACAGGGGGCAGGGGATAGCGAGGACTACCCCAGGGTTCTTGTCTGCAGAACCATGGGCAGCAGAAGGAGAATGTACCAATGGCTAAGAGAAGGGATGTGAGGACTGGGAGTGAAGAAGATCAATGCCTGAACCCTCAGCTAGAAGGGAGTTGGGTGCAAAGGTCTGAGGCCGGGAGGAACACCTGGGTGTGGGAAGCAAGGAGTGGAGGCGGCAGACCCATAAAGCATCAGGAGTGAGGGAGACCAGGCTCGGTGACTCACGCCTGTAATCCCAGCACTGTGGGAGGCCGAGGCGGGCAGATCACTCGAGGACAGGAGTTCGAGACCAGCCTGGCCAACGTGGTAAAACCCTGTCTCTACTAAAAATACAAAAATTAACCAGGTGTGGTGGCATGTGTCTGTAATCCCAGCTACTCAGGAGGCTGAGGCGGGAGAATTGCTTGAACCCAGGAAGCGGAAGTTGCAGTGAGCCCAGATCCCACCACTGCACTCCAGCCTGGGCAAGAGAGTGAGACTCCATCTGAAAAACAAAAAAAAAAAGAGTGAGGACATGGGAGCCCTGGAGGGAGCCCCGGGGCACTGCAGGGGCTGATGGAGGACAAGAGGCCATGCAAGGGACCCAGAGCAGCCAGGCAGTTCGGTCCAGGGAGGCTCAAGAGAGAAGGTTTGAGTGGTCCTGGGGCATGCGGTTAGCACAGCAGCACCCAGATCACCTCTCACCTATGAGGGAGTCTCCTTTTGAAATCAAAGGCAGCTCTGGGCAGAAGCCATAGGTCCCCACTCAGTCCCACGAGGTTGGTCACAGCCAGCCACTGGCAAGCCTGGGTCTCTGCCCATCAAATCAATGGGGCTGGGATGAGTGCCTCAGGTCAGGAGGAGGCCAGGAAGCCCCAGGACCAGGTGGCGAGGCTCCCAGGGTCACGGGTTCAGGGTCTGGTTACCCCAGCTCCCCATTTACAAGCTGTGAGGCCTTGGGCCAATGATTCCCTCTCTGCCTGGTTTTTCCCTCTGAAATGGGGAGATAATACAGGGTTGGCCCCGCTTCCCTCTCACCAAGACAATGTCCCAATTCCATCCCATGGTTGGGCTAAGCCTGCACCCCAGTTCTGGCAGGGCCCAGCCCCAGCCAGGTTGACCAGGGTCCCAGCCCATGGTCAGGGCGGAGTCCTCATCTGCAGTTCTCCGTCCCTGTGACATGGCACTGTGAAAATGCTTTCACAGACATCCATCCAAAGAGCCCGAGTGGCAGTGCTGGGTGACCTCTGGTGACTCACATAAGCACAGGATGGGGGAGGCAGACTTGGACCCTCCTTCAGCAGTGAGCTCAGTGCCCCCTACTAAGTGACTGGTGCCCTGCACTCAGAGAGGCACTCTGCAGGGAGGATGGCCCGGACCCGAGCTGGGATGGGGTCTTCTGACCCTGAGACCACATTGCCTTAGACCACGGGGTCCAGTCTTCTGGCTTCCCTGGGCCACAATGGAAGAATTGTCTTGGGCCACACATAAAATACACTAACACTAACGATAGCTAATGAGCAAAAAAATATATATATATATATTTTTTTGAGATAGAGTCTCCCTCTGTCGCCAAGGCTGGAGTGCAGAGGCATGATCTCAGCTCACTACAGCCTCCGCCTCCTGAGTTCAAGTGATTCTTCTGCCTCAGCCTCCCAAGCAGCTGGGATTACTGGCACTCGCCACCATGCCTGGCTAATTTTTCTATTTTTAGTGGAGATGGGCTTTCACCATGTTGGCCAGACTGGTCTTGAACTCCTGACCTCAAGTGATCCGTCCACCTTGGCCTCCCAAAATGCTAGTATTACAGGCATGGATCACCTTGCCTGGCCTAAAAACCTCAGAATGTTTTAAGAAAGTTTAGGAATGTGTGTTTGGCTGCATTCAAAGCCATCCTGGGCTGCAGGCGGGCCTTAGGGTGGGCAAGCTTGCCTTAAACTCTTCTGAAGGCACCAGGCCCCACAAGCCCTGTGTGCTCTGTGGTCCTGGAGAAGTACCCTATGGGTCTTCGTTTCTCCAGAGTGACTCAGCCCCCACGTCCCAGGGAAATCAAATCCTCAGTGCCCCCCAGACACACTAGAGGGAGGCCTAGGTGTGGGCAGGTGGTGGGGCACCCCGAAAAGCCATCTCGCCCAGGGCTACATGGTTAGACTTCCTCTGGGTTCCCCCACCGACCTTCCAAACACAGCCCCCAGCCATGGGCAGAGCTGAGGATGCTGCCACCCGGGGCCCACATCTAGCTGGGCCTCCAACCACAGCGTCCCATGAACCCATGCATTCCCGGATCCTAACAGCCCCTGGTGCAATGCAAAGTCTTGTTTTTACGTTGGAAGCATTCATTTGTCAGAAGTAAACATGTAGATTGCCCCAATTTCTTGTACCCGGTTTTGACGTGTCTTCGAGTCTGTGGGGGGGGAGGCTGCCGCAGCGTGCAGCCCCACGGTGCCCGCTGTCTTCCAGCAGTGGCCGCCCGCGCCTTTCCCAGGCTCACAGCCTCCCTGCCCACCAGGCAGGTGGGGAGGCTGAGCCCATGGGGCCTGCGGAGCCCCGGCCCACCGGCCCCAAGATGGGCCTGGCAGGGCAGCTCCACTGAGCTGTGCAAAAGGCCAGCCCATCAGATAAGCAGCGGGCCCTCCCGCAGCCAACGCCACCACACGGGCTCTATCGCCTCCCTGCACCTCCCAGCCCTGCCCCGAGGCAGGTGCGCTGCACGAAATGAATCTCACTGCAAGATCTCTCTGGTTTCACTATGAATGTCCTGACCCAGGCCAGCACCCACGGCCCCTGGGCCTCCCCTCCATCTCCCCTCTCAGGCAACAGCAGGAGAGAGCCTGAGAGGAAGGACTTCCCTGGCTCCCAGCTGGCTCTGGTGGTCCAAGAGAGGCCCAGGAATCCCGGCCTGCTCTCCCCAGCCCTCCAATACAGGATGCGGCAGAGGCCGGGACTCACATCCCGGAGAGTCAGGCCACTAGGTCCTGCCCAGGCACCTGGTCTCAAGGACTGACACGGAGGCTGCCCTCTGGTGGCATCTTTTGGAATGGTGGGTGTCCTTAGATGGAGAGATCTGGGTAAAGGTCCCAGGGAGAAGGGGTACCCTGGTCCAGGAGGCTGGCCCCACAGGACGCAGGGCTGGGATTTCCTGGAGGGAGAGCAGATCCCAGTTCCAGGAAGATACAAGGAACCTGGCCTCTCCGACAGGTCACCCCTCTCCTCCATACCCCTCTTAGGACCCGAGGGCCTGGGGAGTCAGAAGGGCACGTTCAGGCAACCTGCCCCTCCCACCGCTGTGGGCACCCAGGATCACACGCTGCCTTGTCCTCTCCATGTCACAGGGGAAAACCGAGACTCTCGATGTCCAGTCTGTAAGTCAATGGTGGAGCCGGGACCAGAACCTGCATCTCACAGCTCCTGGGGCAGACACTTGGAATCTCCATGGAGGACCTGTGACATGCTGGGGACAAGACCAGATCTCTGCCTTTGAGCCTGGGGAGGTGGCAGTGTGGACACAGAATGGGCACGTCTTCCATTCTGGGGTCCAGGTGGCTTCCTGGCCAAGGCGATGCCTGGCCTGACTCGTGAGAAGGTACGGCCACAGAGGCAGCAGGAGCAGGCAGGGTGTGACTGACGCCTGCTCTATTGAAGCAGGCAGAGTCTGGGGCACTGGCTTGAAAGAGAGTGACCACCCATCCAGTTTGCTGGGATGTCATGGTTTACTGGCTGTCAATGACATCCTGCTGTAATCATAAATAGTGCCTCCTTTCACTTGCAAACCTGTCTCAGTTTGTACCATGAATTAAATGATCTCCCTCCTGACACCTGCCTGTAGAGTCACTCACAGCCTGTGTCTGCTCTGAAAGAAGAGGATGTACCCCGGAGCAGCAGCCCTGGGTTGGGGAGTAGCTGTTTCAGCCCCCAGGAAGGGGTGAGGGGTGGAGTGCATGGGGAGGTGGGTGTGTGGTGAAGGGCCCAGGTAGGGTGGTCAGAGCTCTAGGTGTGGCCACTGGAATCCCTATCCCACTCACAGGAGGGGTGGGTTGGGACTGGGTGGGCTGTCACAGCCTGAAAATGACAGGGAACAACACCCTTTGGTCATTCTAGAAGGCCCACCAGCTATGGAGGCCAGGCCAACCTTAGGCCTGGGCAAGGGAGTCCCTGCCATGGGCCCTGAGCCCTGGAGAGCCAGGATGTCACCAGCAGTAAATGCAAAAAATATTTTAATTTCAGTCTCATAAGAGTGTTTTAAAGGTTGATAACTGAACAACAGTGAGCTTTGTGGGAGAGGACAGATAAGAAACAAAGACCCCACAGGCCCAAAGACATTGGGCGGAGTGTTGTGTCTGTATGGATGAGTGTGTGTGTGAGTGGTTGTGTATGTGAGTGGTTGTATGTGTGATTGTGAATGTGTGGTGTGACAGGTTGTGTATGGTTGTGTGTGGTCATGAATGTGTGGTGGTGTGTGTGGTGGTGTGTGGTGGTGTGTGTGGTTGTGTATATATAGTGCATGTGTGAGTGTGAGTATGTAGTTGTGTGTGTGGTTGTGAGTGTGCTGTTATGTGTGGTTGAGTGCATGTCACTGAGAGTGAGTGGCTGTGTATGTGGTTG
Source organism: Cheracebus regulus (assembly GCA_963574635.1). Taxonomy (NCBI): domain Eukaryota; kingdom Metazoa; phylum Chordata; class Mammalia; order Primates; family Pitheciidae; genus Cheracebus; species Cheracebus regulus. Next base: position 45,991 of record CAUYQU010097156.1, on the reverse strand, counting down.
TGTGTGGTTGAGTGCATGTGGTTGTATAAGTGGTGGTTGTGAGAATGAGTGTGTGAGTGTGGTTATATGTAGTCGTATGAAGCATGTGGTTATGTGCATGCATGTGAGAGTGTGTATGTAGTCATGCATCCGGGTGAGGGTGAATGTGTCGGGCTATGCATGTGTGTGAGTGTGATTCTGTGTGTGGTTGTACATAGTTGTGTGTGGTTGTGAGTGTGTGATTTTATGTAGTTGTGTGCATGTGTGTGAGACTGAATGTGTGTGTGATTGTATGTGGTTGTGTGCATATGAGTGTGTGAGAGTATGTGTGGTTATGCATGTGTGTGTGGTGTGTGTGGTTGTATGTAGTGTGTGGTTGTGTGCATGTAAGTGTGTGAGAGTGAGTGTGTGGTTGTGCATGTGTGTGTCTGGGCAGCCTGGGGTCCTGGTACCTGTGCTCCCTCCCTGTCCTGTTTCTAGGTGAGATTTTAGGGAGGAGATTAGAATGGCCTGGAAATGCCAGGTTGGAAAAGTGAGGTGGGGGGAGGGTACCAAGGCCAGCCCCCACCCAGGAGCATGCTCACCCCCAGGGATCTGGGGCACTGTCCTAGCTCCCACCCCAGCAGATGTGGCCATGAGAACAGGCCAGAGGAGACCATGCCCCCAGGGTGGGGTGCAGGGCAGGGTATGAATTAGGGCTGCATCGTGGGAGCAGTTTCATCTCTCTAACTTGGAAATAAGTAGGCCTCCCGGGTGTGGGGCTCACGTGTGTTTTTGTGCCCTTGGCCCACCAGTGCAAGGGTTGAACATGGTTGTGAGGGAGGGAGGTGAAGGGAGGGTGCAGAGAGGAGGCAGGAAATGCAGGTCGAGGCCAGAGAAGGTGAGGAGAGGGAAGGAGGCAAGCGCAGCAGAAGCAATGCCCAGGGCTGGGAATCCATGATACAGACGCAGAGAGGGGCCATCAGCCAGCAGGTGCTTGTGGCTTGGAGAGGGAGTGGTTTGGGGTCAGGATGGTAGAAACCATGGAAAGAACAGGGCTGCCTGAGTGGGCTGGACCAAGGGGTAGAAAAGAGAATGGAAGTGGCGTGGGAGTGCTGAGTGAGTTTAACACCCACGAGGGACTGTGGAGTCACAGCAGGCCCCAGGCCCCTCCCACTATGCAGATCCTGCCCCACCCAGGACCTTGCCCAGGCCATGTTTAATGTCCCATATTTGTCAAAGTGTAACCTACACACACACAAACATGCACCAGTCATCAAGTGTTCACCTCAGTGAATTTTCACAAACAACAGACTCATAGAACCAGCACCCAGATCAAGAAGTCAGGCATGACCTGCACTCCAGGGCCCCTCCTCATGCCCCTGCCCAGTTCCTACCCGCAAGAGGGTAAGGATAAACCTCTATCTTGACTTCCAACATCATGCATTCATTTTGCCTATTCCAGAACTATAAATGGAAGCATTCCAGAACTGGATCGCTTGAGCCCAAGATTTCAAGACCAGCCTGGGCGATAGAGCTAGACCCTGTCTCTGCAAAAAAATTTAAAAATTACCCAGACATGGTGGCGCATGCCTGTAGCTGTAGCTCTTAGGGAGGCTGAGATGGGAGGACTGCTTGAGCCCAGATGTTGGAGGCTGCAGTGAGCTATGATGGTGCCATTGCACTCCAGCCTGGGCGACCGGCTGAGACTCTGCCTCTTAAAAAAAAAAATCAGGCCGGGCGTGGTGGCTCACGCCTGTAATCCTAGCACTTTGGGAGGCCGAGGTGGGTGGATCACCTGAGGTCAGGAGTTCAAAACCAGCCTGGCCATCATGGTGAAACCCCATCTTTTTAAAAAAAAAAAAAAAATCAGTGGAATCATCCCAAAATGTAATCTCGTGTCCAGCTTCTGTTGCTTAACATTGTTTATGAAATTCACCATGTTGCAACACGGTAGTAATTTGTTCATTTCCTTTGTAGTGCAGAACTCTGGAATTTACGTGTACTGTAAACGTGTTCATCCATTCTGCTGTTAATGGCTATCTGGGTTGTTTCCAGTTTGGGGCTACTAGGAAGACTGCTGTGAATAATATCATAAATGCCTTTTAGTGCCTTCATGATATTTATTTCTGTTGAAGATATACCTAGAGGTGTATCTTAGTTTGTCCTCTCCAGAAAGCAGTGCCTGAGGCAAAAGCTTAGAAAGTACTTCTGTTTTGTTTTGTTTTGTATTTTTAGAGATAGGATCTGGCTTATCATCCAGGCTGGAGCACAGTGGTGCGATCATGGCTCATCAACGCAGCCTCAAACTTCTGGGCTCAAAGGATCCTCCCACCTCAGCCTCCCGAGCAGCAAGGACTTCAAGCATGCACCACTGTGCTCAGCTAATTTTTTAAATGTTGTGCAGCCATGGGGTCTCACTATGTTGTCTGGCCTGGCTTCAAACTCCTGGCCTCAAATAACCCTCCCCACCTCAGACTCCTAAGGCACTGGGATTACAGGGGTGAGCCATGGTGCCTGGACTTAGGCAGAACTTAACTGGGGAGCGCAAGTCCAGGGAATCTAGAGTAAGGGGGAAAGGAAGTGAACAGGCAAGGCATGAGAGCTAATATGAGGATGAGTTTCAGAGCTGGCCACCACTCGGTGCCAAAAGCAGGTGATTGCTGAATCTTGTAGTAACAACTTCCAAGGGGTTTTATAAGGAATGTGATTTGTGACGGTCCATCTGGGATGAGGTAGAGGGAAGAATTTATCCGCTGACTCACATCTGCCATTTATCCATCTCCTATTGTCCAAGTGAGACAGAACAGGGAAAATGAGGCAGGAAAATAGCAAAGGGAATTGGAAGTTGGGTAAAGGGCCAAATAAGTAAAAGCAGAGAGCAGAAGCAAGGTGAAGGGGCAGGTGAGCCAGAAGCAAAACAAAAAGCAGAGATTCAGCAGCCAAAACCAAAGTGAGAAAAAAAAGTGATTGAGGACCCCATGGCCAGCAGGATCCCAACCAAACCAGTAAGGGGCCGCTGTTCAGAGATGCACATGTGCATTAGAGAGAAAAGGTATCCTTAGCATAACCCCGTTATGATAATCAGCTACTTGAGGTTCCTGCATATGAGCTGCATATCATGCATGTACTTAGGATTATGGGATGGAGGCAAGGTGCAAGCACACAGGGGCCAAAGTAGGCAGCCTTGAGAAGAAAACACACACACACACCACACACACACGCACGCACACACAGACCCAAAGTGCCAGGCTCTGTGGCTCAAGCCTGTAATCCCAGCACTTTGGGAGGCTGAGGCAGGCAGATCACCTAAGGTCAGGAGTTCAAGACCAGCCTGGCCAACATGGTGAAACCCCATCTCTACTGAAAATACAAAAATTAGCCAAGCACGTGACGGCAGGTGCCTGTAATCCCAGCTACTCGGGAGGCTGAGACAGGAGAATTGCTTGAACCTGGGAGGCGGAGGTTGCAGTGGGCCCAGATCATGCCACTGCACTCCAGCCTGGGTCACAGAGCAAGACTTCAACTCAAAAAAAAAAAAAAAGACCCAAAGTACACCAAACTAATGCCAATCTCATCTCAGAGATCAGTCTGCACTACCCCTATGAGAGTGGAATACTGTGCTTAATATGATTTTTCTCTCTGTATGTATCTTGTCCAATTCTTTGCTTGAGTCTCCCAGAGCCTGGAATTGCGTGGCACTGTTCAGTAACACAAGGATAGGCCCAAGTGTGTTAACTCTCCTGCATTTCTGATTGCAGGTTTGTGGGTGCCAGGTTGGTCCCTTATTATCTCATCCCTCAGGGGCATCAGAAAAGCCCTGAGGGTGATGGGAGGTGTTGGCAGGTTGTATCTGTACCTGAAGTGGGAGGAAAAGTAGCAAGCCTTCACACCAAGGTGAGGCTAGAGGCTACGGGGGTGGAGGGAGGCAGGGTGGCACAATATCCAAGATGTATCTAATACAGAGTGGAGATGCTGGATCGTAGGGATTTGGTGGCACTGCCAAATGGTTTTCTAAACTGGTGGTACCAACCTCACATCCTTGCCAACACTGGGTGTGTAATTTTCACCATCTTGATGGCTATGCGGTGGTATCTTATTCTCTCTCATTTTAATTTGCATTTCCCTGATGACTCATGAGATTCAGCACCTGTTCAGGAGTTTAACAGCCATTGGGCATCCTCTTTGGGGAAGCACCTATTTAAAGTCTTTTTTTTTTTTTTTTGAGATGAAGTCTCACTCTGTCACCCAGGCTGGAGTGCAATGGCATGATCTTGGCTCACTGCAACCTCCACCTCCTGGGTTCAAGTGATTCACATGCCTCAGCCTCCTGAGTAGCTGGGACCACAGGCACTCACCACCACCACCCCAGCCAATCTCTGCATTTTAGTAGAGACGGGGTTTCACCATGTTGGCCAGGCTGGTTTTGAACTCCTGACCTTAAGTGATCTGCCTGCCTCGGTCTTCAAAAGTGCTGGGATTACAGGCATGAGCCACCATGGCTGACCTATTTTAAAACTTTTTTCTACTGATTTGATACATATTTTTCAATACATGTCATATGCTTATATTTTTAGATATAATCCTCTATCAGTTACATGTATTGAAATAACTTCTCTCACATGTACCTTACTCTTTCCTCTTTAATTATGTCTTTTGATTGACAGAAGTTTCTAATCTTAATGTAGTCCAATCTGTCACTTTCTTACTGTGTTTCTTGTGTCTGTTTAACAAAATGTATCTATTCTCTCACCTAAGTGTTCTTCTAGCAGCTTTGTTGTTTCATCTTTCACATGTGCATGTCACATGTACATCACCTGGGACTGGTTTTAGGGTATAATATAAGGGTGACATTAAAGGGTTTTGCTTTTTTTTTTTTTTAATATATAGATCCACCACCACTTATTGAAAAGTCTGTCCTTTTTCCACTGTTCTTCAATGTCAGCTTTGTCATAATAAACCAGGATGGGTCTGTTTCTGGATTTCTGTTTTGTTCCACGAGTAGATTTGTTTATCTTTGCATCAATGCCACACTGTCTTCCTTTCTGTAGTGTAAGTCCTCCAGATTTGTTGTTCTTCATATACTTTTTAGAGTCAGCTTGTTGAGTTTCACCTCTCCAAAAAGCCTTGTAATCAACAACAAAGTTGTCTAGTGCTTTTATGGAAATTGCATCGGATGTATTGATCAATTCTACAGATCAATGTGGAGACCAACACCTTAAATTCCAATCCATGAACATAGTATATCCCTCCATTAACTTATGTCTTTAACAATTTCTCTCAGAAATGTTTTGTAGTTTCTTGCATAAAAATTGTACACATCATTCACTAGATTTATTCTTAGGTATTTGATTTTTATGCTATTATTAATTTCATTTTCTAATTATTGCTAGCATATAGAATACAATTAGTTTTTGTATGTTAGCTTCTATCTAGTGACTTTGCTAAATTAACTTATCTTTCTTAAATTAACCTGTGATTTTTTTTTCTACATACTGAATCACATCATATGTGAATGGCAGCTCTATCTCTCCCTTTCCTATCTTCATACATTTTTACTTATTTTTCTTGCCTTATTACTCTGGCTAGGACCTCCAGTATACTATTGTATAGAATATTGATGACTGCCAGCATCCCTTCTCATTTCCAATCTCAGTAGAAAAGCATTCAGAGTTTCACCATTAAACATGATGTGAGTTGTAGGGCTTTTGTTTTTGTTTTCGTTTGGTTTTTTGGAGATTTGTTTTTAGGTAGATACTTTTATCACATTAAAGAAGTTCTTTTCCATTTCTATTTGCTAAGAGTTCTTTTGTTTGTTTAAATCATGGATGACTGTTTTTTCATTTGTTGAGGTTTTCCTTTTTTCTCTCTATTAATGTGAAGGATCATGCTGATTGATTTTTGGATGGTAAACCAATCCTACTAACCTTTTGTTCCCACTGGAGTTTGCAGATTCTAGTTCAATTCCACGAAAAGGACCTCCTGAGCTATGGGGCCTGGCTGACAACATAGACTCCATCCTGTGCAAAGCCCTAGGCCGACCTTTCCCCCACAAACGCATACTCCACATTCCAGGTCCCAGAGAGACACCCTCGAAACCCACAGGCTTCAGAGCTGCGAGGCTAGCGCCAGCCCCTGCCCCTTGGCATCCTGCTCCTGATTGCACCGGCCCCGGCTAGACCCTCTCCCAGAAGACCCTAGAGTTGGGAGGGCAACTGGGTGGGGAATGTCAAGCCAGAAGGTCGAGGCCTCCTGGCCCCTAACACCCGCGACAATCAGGGGTCTCCGGAGCCAGGGCTGCCCCTACCCTGCGCGAGGCTCCTTTAAGAGAGCCGGCCTCTGAATGGTCTCTGGGGCCGGAGGTGGAGGGCGCCAAGAATGCCGGACTCCGACGACAGAAGCGAGAGGGATGCAGCTTCGCCGGGTGGCCTCCCCCTCCGCGTCCCCCCAGCACGTCCACCCTGGATCCTCCGGCTCCTACTCCTACCCAAGGTCCCCGCCCCCAACTGCGAAGCTCCCCGCTGCCCCCAAACGCCGGCCCCGCCCCGCTCCCGCCTCCACTCCCCGCCCCTGCCGGGCCCCGCCCCCGCCCCGTCCCGCCCGGGTCCACCCTGCGGCTGTCGGACCCGGGGCCGGGCCCCAGCAAACCCAGAGGCCGCGACTCGGGGGAAGGACGGGGCGCCCGGCGTGGCCTCATCCGCATGCAAAGGACGGCGCGTCGCGGCGGCCGCCAGGAAGAGACAAAGGCTGTTCCGCCGCCTGCCGCACAGTGCCAGGCTCGCCCCGCCCGCCGCCCGGGTGGCCCCGACGCGGCCCCCCCAGGATCTGCTCCGCCGGCCTGGGCTGCACAGTCCGGACGGCTTCCGGGAGGAGGCAGCCTCCCTCGGACCCGGCACACCCGACCCTCTCCCGCGACCACAGCCCACTTCTCCGTGTCTCCCGGGCATTCCAGGTAGCCGGGCCTCCTCGCGCCGGGCTGGACCGCGCTAGACCTGCGCCAGAGACCCGAGTTCTAGTCCGCTCATCTCTCACTCTGATCACGAGGAGCCTTTAGTGGGGACCTCAGGCCAGAGGTGGCCTAGAGCCTGGTGGAGTGGGCCAGCCATGTCCAGGGCTCCCCACAGGCCAGGGTCTCCGTGATGAGGATTAGGGCCCCCGGGGTCTTCACCCCGACCTTCAGGCTTTTGACCCAGGGTGCATAGGACACCTGGACCCCTCAGAGGAGTTCCAGAACTCAGCCCCCACCCCTCTTGAGGTAGTCCGCCTGGGAGCCAAGGGGGCGCCTGGGAGACAAGCGGGCACCAAAAAGGGTTTGGCCTTAGCCCTTCACTTGCTCGGCGATCGCTGCTTATCTCTGGGCCTGAACCAGTGGAATGGACCCATCTGCGGGCTCTCTCCTATAAACACACACACACACACACACACACACACACACACACAGAGAGAGAGAGAGAGAGAGAGAGAGAGAGTGCAGGCATGCAGTACTAAAGGGGGCACACACTGGACCCCCACACGCGGTCGGCTGCTCTTCTTGCCGTCCCCCTTGGCTTCTCAGGGCGCAAGGATTGTCTTGCCTAGAGCTCTGCTCCCTACCCCACCCCAAGAATGAATGTCACTCAAGCAACGCGAGGGTCCCTTCCTTGGCCCAGCTGGGAAGTCCTTCCTAGATCTGCCCTAAGTCCTTTCCTTCCTTCCCAGGCCGGGACTGGGGGAGGGGGCGTTCCCTTTAAGGGAGGCGGGGGAGGGGGCTGCAGGCCGGCCCTCCTTCCGCCCCTCCCGGGGCCCCGCCGCCCGGGGCCCCCAGTCCCAGGCCCAGCGCCAGCGCATGCGCCCGCCTGTGGGCGCTGTCCCGGCTGCGAGGGCCGCGAGCTCACCGACCGACGGACCGACGGACTGGCGGCCGGCGGGACAGACGGGGCAGCGCAGGGAGCGGGGACGCGGCGGGACAGCGACATGGCCGGCCACACGCAGCAGCCAAGCGGGCGCGGGAACCCGGGGCCTGCGCCCTCGCCCTCCCCCGTCCCAGGCCCCGGCCCCGGAGCCTCGGAGCGGGTGGCGCTCAAGAAGGAGATCGGGCTGCTGAGCGCCTGCACCATCATCATCGGTGAGCTGGACCCAGGCGGGCGGGCGCCGGGCGGAGGCCAAATGAGGGGCGCAGCCGCTCCGAACGAGGGGTGCCCCCTCTCTGGCCGCTCGGACGGGTCTGCCTGGGGCATCTGCGGTCTGGCCTCAGAGCACGCAATGACCGCTCGCAGGGCCCAGCGTGCCAAAGCTCCGTGTTCCCATCTCCCGGCCGCCTGCACCTGGGGGAGTTTTGGGTCCCCTCCACCTCTGGACTCCTGACTCGATTTTGCAGTGGGGCTCTTGCAAGGAAGTTACCCTCAGTTTCCTCGTCTGTGAAATGGCCATGACTGCAGTCCTGCGTTGAGCGGCAGGAACTTGAGGAGTTTGGGGGCTGGTCAGGCTGCGGCAGGCTGAGCTCCCCAAGTTCTAGACTGTGGGTCATTCTGAGTCCCTACTGTGTGCAGAGTCCAGGTGCCACGCAGTGCAGTGACTTATTCTTGGAAAGCAGGAGGGCCTGTGGGTAGAGTGGACAAACGCAGCCGGCGCAGAGGGAACGGAGGTTCGGAGCGCGCAATGACTGCGGGGCTTGGCCCAGGACCCAGGAGAGGGGGCGGGTTAGCCAGCGACGGGGAAGGGGGCAGCCATGGGCAGACCTGGCCTGCAGAAGGCCAGCCGCTCCCTGGGCTGGGATCCCAGACAGACAGGGCAGACTCCAGCCTCCCCACCTGAGAATGGGTCCATGTCCTGCCTCCACGTAGGGGTTTCTGGGTAGGCAGTGAGCTCAGGGGTCATGGGAATGGTGGTGGTATTTTTCCATTCTCTGTCCCAAGTCATAGATACTGACTAATCCAGACTTGTTTCTTTGTCTACACTGGGTGCCTCTGAGCCCCTCCAGGGAGGGACAGGAGAGGTGGGGAGAGGTGGGATGACTACCTGGGGCCTTGACTGTTCTCACCTTACCACCAGCCCGTCTTCCCAGTCCCCTGCCGGTGGGAGCGCCAGTGTCTTCACCGCTCTCCCACCCTCAGATCGCTGGAGATGGAGAAAGTCTGGGGGCTCAGTAGGGCAGACCCAGGGTCTTCACCTCATTCTCTTCCACCCCACCTTAGTAGCTCTTCACATGCAGAGTGGCCCCTGAGCACAACCCCTGGCCAGGCCTCTCCACCATCCCACCCCCTCCCCATGGAATGCTGTCTCCCAGAACCTGGTCCTGACTTGGCCCCGGGACCTTCTTGGCCTAGAAGACCCCTGCCTGACCGTCTGCTGGAAGGAAGGGCTGGTCCCAGAGATTTGGCCAGGTGCTGATTAGAGCTTTCTCTTGACCCACACCCTCTCCAGGAGCTGTACCCTGGGGAAGGGGAAGCTCACACATCATGAGTGAGTCACAGGATTGAGACCATGCCCAGAGCCAGCTAAAATCGACAGGCAGGTGCAGAGAGACACAGCCAGGCCTGGGCTCCTCAGCTAAGCTCAGCATCCTTGACCTGTCTTCCTACTCTCCCCTCCCCACATCCCATCCTCCCCAAGTCACAGGGAGGCTGCCCAGCTCCTCTCTTCCCAGAAGGGAGCCCTGGTGGTGGTGGCAGTGCTGGGAGTGAAGAAGGCCAATTCCACCACCACCCTCCCCAGGGACAGACCTGTCAGTTTCCCATGCAGCCCAGGTCTGCCCTGACAGCTCCCCAACCCTTCAGTTCCTCCCTGCTGTGCCAGGTCCACTACCTTGGCCTCCAAACCTTGAAGACCGAGCCAGGGTGAAGGGCCACTTGGCCAACCAAGGATGGTGGATTCAGCTACAGAACCCAAGCCCGGGGCACTCAGCGGTGGTCTTGAGGAGCCGTGGTCTTAACCTGGCTTGGGGAGCTTTGGAGGGTTACAGCAGGCAAGAAGCTGGATGGTGCAGGAAAAGGCAAGGAGACATCAACCTCAACCAGAAGGTGATAGGAGGTGGGGACTGGGCAAGGGAAGACTGAGCCGGGGTCTGCACACCCTCCGCTCCTGATGTCCTAAGGGTCTCCCCTCCCCAGCCCACCCTACCTTTCTGCCCAACGTGGGCTCACTCTCTCTCCATCGTTACTCTGGGAGCCTGATCAGAATCGAAAATGTCTGCAACTGTCATAAAAAGTCTTGAGAACTTGACGTCCTCCTTTTTTTTTTTTTTTTTTTTCGGAGACAGTCTGACTCTGTCTCCCAGGCTGGAGTGCAGTGGCACAATCTCAGCTCATTTCAACCTCTGCCTCCGAGTTTCAAATCATTCTCCTGTGTCAGCCTCCCGAGTAGCTGGGATTACAGGCACACACCACCACACCCAGCTAATTTTTGTATTTTGAGTAGAGATGGGGTTTCACCATGTTGGCCAGGCTGGTCCCGAACTCCTGACCTCAAGTGATCTGCCTGCCTCAGCCTCCCAAAGTCCTGCTTCATAATCTACCTTGTTTCTTACTAGTTACTGAACATGTTATCTCCAAAACTTCCACATCAACCCTCCTAGGAGATTCTATCACTCTGTCCCACATATACTCTCTGCTTACAGCTCAAACTGGGAAGCGAGGCTTTCAAGAATGGGAAGACCTGGAAGGACGGGCTATGGGAGAGAGACTCACGTCAAGTGTGTTTTGGGTAGCGCCTGCCGGCCACCGCAAGTACAGCTAGAAGGGAATTGGCCAGGCTGCAGGAAGTAGAGCTGGCTGAGGCAGGGGCTCTGCAGGACACTGTCGCCTCCAATTATCTGCTCAGAAAAGCACCTCTTACCACGTTATGCAAATGTGTTCTGGCTGGGTGTGGTGGCTCACGCCTGTAATCCCAGCACTTTGGGAGGCCAAGGTGGGCAGATCACCTGAGGTCAAGAATTCGAGACCAGTCTGGCTAACATGGTGAAACCCCCATCTCTACTAAAAATACAAAAAATTAGCTACTCCGGAGGCTGAGGCTGGAGAATTGCTTGAACCCGGGAGGTGGAGGCTGCAGTGAGCAGAGATCGAGCCATTTCACTCTAGCTTAAGCAACAAAAGGGAAATTCCATCTCAAAAAAAAAAAAGAGAGAGAAAGAAAAGAAGACGTGTTCTTTTATTTCATTTGAATCTCATGTCCACCTTGCAGGGTAGGAATTTTTATACCCATTTTACAGAGGTGAAAACTAAGGTTGGAAGTGAAATGATAGTACTCCATGTGGTAGGCTTACGGTTCCAAACCAGATTTGGACTTTATTCCCAGTCCAGTGCCCTTTATTATTTTATTTTATTTTTGAGACAAGGTCTTGCTTTATAACACAAGCTATGGTGCAGTGGCACGATCATAGCTCACTGCAGCCCCAACCTCCCAAGCTCAAGCAATCCTCTCGCCTCAGCCTCCCAAGTAGCTGGAACCACAGGCACCTGCCACCACGCCTGGCCAATTTTTGTATTTTTTATAGAGACGGGGTTTTGCCATGTTGCCCAGGCTGGTCTCAAATTCCTGCGCTCAAGCGATCCTCCCACCTCAACCTTCCAGCGTGTTAGGGTTACAGGCAGGAGCCACCATGCCCGGCCCCAGTGCCCTTTATACTGCTCTGATGCCGGGCAAATTGGGGCCAGAGTCAAAGCCCTGGATGAGGGAGGGTTGGGGACCGAGCTGGGAGCTTGTCCAACTAGGCTTCACGGAGTTCCCACTCCACTATGGGTGGACAGACAGACAGCCCGGGATGTCTGCCCCTCCCTCAGTGGCTGGACTCCTAAGACCTCTCAAACTGACCCAGCAACCTCAGCCAGCTCCCTCGCCAGATCCACAACCCAAGGAACACACCCACATCCTCCAAAGTGGGAGTCCCCCCCCGGGTCTGCTGGCCAGGCCCTTCCTCTGCTCTCTCTTTGGCTTGAGAATCCAGCTCCTGCAAGGGTTTGTGGGTCAGATGTGTGTTCAGGGACTCAGGAGTTGACGTCATGAACCTCAGCTTCTCAGGATCAATCCCTGCTCATCCAGCCTCAGCCAGGACCCTCCCTGGTCTCCAGGTCTGCAGGTGACTGAGCTTCACAGGAGGGTGGACCTCTGCAGAACTCCAGCCCCTCAGACCTCTGCAGAACTCCAGCCCCTCCTCCCCGGGGCCCTGGGGAGGCATACAGCTATGTAGGGGCTTGCCTGTTCCCCAGCACAGTCCCATTTACAGGTGGGGAAATTGAGGCTGCCACCTGCCCCGGGGTCAGATGCATGCCGAGGGCATCTGACCCTGGGGCAGGTGGCAGCCTCAATTTCTAACTATAATTTTGGGGGCTTGCCAGTCCTGGGCACACTCATCCATCTATTCAACCACTGCATACTGAATGGTGTCAGGCACTGACCTACGTGCTGGAGACATCACAGGGGTCAAGACAGACAAAATCCATCCCCTGGGCTGACATCCAGGTGTGGGAGTCTCACGAACAAGATGCACAAGCGAAATGCGTGTCTTGTTAAGTGCTAAGAACAGACAGTCAAACCAGGAAGGAAGACGCAGATCGCGGGGCAGGGGATTTCGGGTCGGACTGGGGCAGGGTTCAGTGTGTGCGAGGCATTGCAAGCTGTGTTAAGGGCGTTGCCTTTTGCTCTCTGCCAGGTGGTAGCCCTGGATTTTGAGCAGAGGGGTGATGGGAATGGGCTTACGGGGCACACTATGGAGAAGAGCCTGTGGGGAAAGAGGTGGGAGGAGGAAGGCTGGTCAGGAGACTATCTGGGTCTCCCAGACAAGAGACCACGGTGGCTTAGGGCAGGGCGGTGGCCAACGTGGTGTCAGAGGAGGTTCCGTTCTGGATGAGTTTGGAAGGTGAGAGCCAAAGGATTTGTGATGGAATGGATGTCGGCTGGGGGAGAAACAGAGGAGTCATGGGTGACTCAAGGTTGTGGCCCAAGCAACCAAGAGGATGTTTAGCCATTTATTGATCAGGAAAGACTGAAAGGAGCATTTTGGGGGTGAGGAGGTGAAAGTCGGGAATTCCGTTTTGATCATGGAAAGTCTGTCCTGTCTGCTGCTGAGTGGTTCATTGCAGATTTCATTTAGCAGAGCGGTCCATGCTAGTGATATAAATCTAGGAGTTGCCAGCAGAAGCCAGGGTGATAGATGAGGTCTTCAAGAAAGCATGGAAAGAAAACAGAAGAGGCCCCAGGACTGAGCCCTGGGCACCCGGTGTCTAGAAGTCAGGCAAGGTAAGGGATTCTGAAGAGGAGAAGCCAGTTAGACTCGGGGGAGCCCAGGAGGCTGAGTGACAAGCAAGCCACCTGTCACATGTTGCTGATGAGTCAATATCATGGCCAGGGGCTCAACTGTTGCATTCAGCAACACGGCACTCACCAGTGACCAAGACAAGCCTCGGCCGGGAGACAGGGCCTGGGCAAGGTTTGCTGGGCTAGGCTGGCTGGGCTGAATGAGCTGGAGAGGCCTGCACACTTCCTCCCTTCCCCTGCCTCCAAAGAAAGTGGGTTAGGCTGGAGGTGGGTGCCGGCCAAGCGGCAGTTCCAGGCACATCCTGGATGTCCCCGCTCACCTCCTTGGGGTGCTGCCCAGACCTCAGTGGTCACAGTCTTCATCCCAGAGAGAGGTACCTGACAGGCTTACTGTGAGGATGTGAGGACACCCGTGCATTTGGGGGAGAGGCTTCACCCAGGTCACAGCCGGCCCCAGCAGATCACTCCAGGGTGTTGGGGTCCTGGGTGGCTCAGGTCTTAGAGTAAAGATGGGGCTACCTAGGCAGATAGCCTTGGGTCTCCAAGGCAGATGGCAGTGCGTAGTGAGATCCAAAACACTTCCCATGGCCTCTGAGGTGCCAGACAGGGTCGAGAGAATGCCCGCATCAAATAAAAGAATCCCTTCCCAGCCATCGTCCAGGTATCATGGGCATGGGGCAATTTCCAGATTGCAGAGGCCAAGGTGGGCAGTCAGGGAGAGCTTCCTGGAGGTGGCGTTGCTTGAGGGAGGCCAGTGAGCTGGGGAGAGACCTGACAGTCGGGGACAGGGCCCCTGAGCAGACTGTTCCCTTGGCCTAGCCCAGATATGCAAGGTGCATCCTCCCTGCTGAAGTCAGGGTCGGACTAGCCCTCTGCTGCCCTCTAGCCCAGTGGCTCCACCTGGCAGATGGGGAAACTGAGGCTCAAAAGGGCAGCACTGGCCTGAGTCACACAGTCAGGCCCAGAATGTGCTTCAAGGCATGAGGACTGGTGCCAGTATCCTGGCCCGACAGGCCCTCCCTGCCCCTCCCCAAGTCGGACTGCACATTCCCCACACGCACACCCCAGGAGGTGGCTCACTCTGTGACTCGACCTCCGCAGGCCGCCCCTGTGACCTCCATGATCTGCCACTGCCTCCAGAAATAGGTCAGCGCGCACCGCAGCGGCCACGGGGAACAATGGTCCTTTCTTCATTCCTCCAAGGAGCCCAGTAAGCCCCATCAGGCCAAACATCTTAATGTGATGAAAGCCACCCAGCAAAGGCTCAGGGAAGAGGGGCGGGTGGTGGAGACTCTAGGAAGGCCGGCTTGTGGGGCATTCACTTCTTTGCCTACCTGCCCGGAGCTCCATCCCCCAGAGGACCTGCAGGGACCACCAAGCTGTCATCCCACTGGGTGGACAGGAACGTGGAGACCTCAGACCCCACATCTCTCTGGTCACCCATGGGTCAGACACCCAACGGGGCTCAGTGCTATCTCCAGGCCCATCTCACACCCCCTCATCTTGTTCCACCCTGAGTTCCTGCCCCTCTGAACCAGGTTCCCCCAAGGGCTGGGCATCTTCATTGCTGCTCCCTGAATCAGGTAGATCTTCGTGGCCGGAATACAGGGTCTGGAAGGGAGACCCTCCCACGCCACCAGGAGGGACTGAGCAGGAACCCCAGCAGCCGCCTTCCAGCTCCACAGATCTGGTCGGGCGCGGTGGCTCACGCCTGTAATCCCAGCACTTTGGGAGGCCAAGGTGGGTGGATCACTTGAGGCCAGGAGTTCAAGACCAGCCTGGCCAACATTGAAACCCCGTCCCTACTTAAAAAAAAAAAAAGAAATCTACCGGTTCCTCCCACACCTCTCCTATAATCATTGGAGCACTGATGGGGGCCTCTAATGATTGATAGAGCATTGATGGGGTCCCCCATCCCTGTCCACAGCCCCCTCCCTCCTCCATGCCCAAGCCCGAGGCCCCGGCTGCTCCGTGCAGTGCCCCACCCACCCTTCACTGCTGGTAACAGCCAGTGAGGGGGTGTGATGCGATTTTCTGCCACCTTCACACATGATCCTGGGGCAGATGCTGACAAGTGGTCCAGGCCCAGAGGGAGAAACCCCTGAGGACCCCAGAGACACTGGCTAACCCACAAGGTCCTTCGAGCCTCCACAGAGGAAGTCGAACTGTGGCCTGAGGCCACGAGTTCAAAACGATAATGGCCTCCCCACCCCTACGGAGCCCAGTATTGGAGTGTTCAGCCACTGGGCACAAGGCTTGTGATATGGCCCCAGGAGATAGGGTGCTGGGTGTGGCTTTCCCCGGAGCTCCACCCAGGAGGCTCCACCTGGCAGAAGCATGGCGGGCTCTCTACAGGGTGGGTGGCTCAGAGCCTGTGATGCTCCCAGCGTGAACATGCTCAGCTCCTTCCAAGGCCACCCAGCCCCCGCTGGCTTCCAACCTCCCTGGCTTTCTGCAAATCCCACTCCGCCAGGTCCTGAGAACAGAGGCCCTGCTGGCGGATAGAAGGAACTCAAAGGCCCTTTAGAAACCTTACAGCCCACCCAGGCCCGGGCCCCTCTGCTAGATGAGGGAGGCACTTCTCTCCCCCCAGAAACAGACTAAGGGTACAGCTTATCTCTGAGGGTTGGGGCATAGGAATTAGTTCGCCCTTATCTGGATGTATTTAGGGCTCCTGGGATGTGACCGGAAAACCGAGTGGGGCGTTGTAGCTGTCCAGACTGGAAATCTGTGTCGGTGGGGGGTGGGGGCAGTGGGGGAGCACCGTGGACAAGGACTGAATGCAAATTGGCAGCTACAACTGTGTCCTTATCCAGCCCCCTGCGGGCCCGGCAGGTGGAGGAGGCGGGCTCTGCTCTAAAGGAGATGGACCTGTCCTCCCAGGACCCAGTCTGGTGTGGCCATTGCATAGAGGCTGAGCTGCAGGTCTCACCAGGGCTATTTGTTCACAAGGCCTGAGGTTCCGGGTTTATTTCTTCGTAGACAGGCCCTACTGCAGCTCTCCAGTGAGGTTACCTGATCCATGCTCACAGACAGTGAGACCCATATAGCCCAGAACGTCATCCCTCTTTGAGGAGCTCAGGGCTCGGCAGTCACTCAGAGGCTTGCTTGTCCCGGGAACCTGCTTTACAGACCATAGCTGGCCCCTCTGAATGTTTCCCATCGTGTCAGAAAGCAGATGGGCCAGGCACAGTGGCTCTTGCCTGTAATCCCAGCACTTCGGGAGGCCTAAGTGGGCAGATCGATTGAGACCAAGAGTTCAAGACCAGCCTAGGCAACATAGTGGGACCCCCTCCTCAACTCTATAATTTTTTTTTAAATTAGTCAGGTGTGCTGGCACTCACCTATAATCTTAGGCGAGGAGGGAGGATCGCTTGAGCCCAGGAGTTGGAGACCAGCCTGGGCAATATAATGAGACCCTGTCTCTACAAAAAGTAAAAAAAAAAAAAAAAAAAAAAATTAGCTGGGTGTGGTGATATACCTGGAGTCCCAGTTACTAGGGAGACTGAGGTGGGAGAATCTCTTGAGCCCAGGAGTTCCAGGCTTCAGTGAGCTATGATCGCACCACTGCACTCCAGCCAGGGTGACAGAGCAAAACCCTGTCTGAAAGAAAGAAAGAAGGCCAGACGTGGTGACTCATGCCTGTAATCCCAGAACTTTGGGAGGCCGAGGTGGCTAGATCACTCGAGGTTAGGAGTTCGAGACCAGCCTGATCAACATGGTGAAACCCTGTCTCTACTAAAAAAAATACAAAAAAAATTAGCTAGGCATGGTGGCTTACGCCTGTAATCCCAGCTACTCAGGAGGCTGAGGCAGGAGAATTGCTTGAACCTGGGAGGCGGACATTGCAGTGAGCCAAGACCACGCCATTGCATTCCAGCCTGGGCAACAAGAGTGAAACTCTGTCTCAAAAAAAGGGGAAAAAACGGAGGGAAAGAGGGAGGGAGGGAGGGAGGGAGGAAAAGGAAGAAAGAAAAGTAGGAAGAGGATCCCAAACCCAATGTGGTCAAGGAGGGCTTCATGGAGGAGATGCTACTTCCTGAGCCAATCCATGAGTTTGAACTTTGGTTAGTGAGAAAATGACAGGAGAGTGGTCAAAATCCTGTGTTAGGGGCCAGCTCTGGCCAGCGGGCTGCAGGCAGGACAAGTGGCTGCAGGTTGATACGCCTGGGACTCTGAGGCAGACTTGAGGGCCGAACATGGGCCTTGTGGGATCCCTGGGGAGCCACCGTCTGCCATTACGCAGGTGGTTCAGCCTCCTCGATTTGCTGGTCCCACCTCACAGGTGCAATGACGGGCCAGGGAAGTCAGACAGGTCCCATCTCTGGCAGAGGGACCTGGCCAGCTGGACAAGGTGACATTTCCCATGTCAGGGACTGAGGAAGAGGCACATGATGAGCCCAGAATGGCACTTGCTGAGCCTGGGGCCAGTGGCATCTCACAGCTCCAGGCTACCTCCTTCCTCCTCCTCCAGGAAGCACCCCAGGCTCTCCTCCTCCTGGCAGCAGGCGGATTCCCATACAAAGGCCAGGCTGTGAACGGAACCCCAGGCCTGACGCCTCCCCATCTCTCCCCACACAGGGAACATCATCGGCTCGGGCATCTTCATCTCACCCAAGGGGGTCCTGGAGCACTCAGGCTCTGTGGGTCTGGCCCTGTTCGTCTGGGTCCTGGGTGGGGGCGTGACGGCTCTGGGCTCCCTCTGCTATGCAGAGCTGGGAGTTGCCATCCCAAAGTCCGGTGGGGACTACGCCTACGTCACAGAGATCTTCGGGGGCCTGGCTGGGTGAGTGCGGGGCACTGGTGGGCAGGGGGACACCCTCTCGGGAATGCGATGGCCAGCCGAGTCCTGGCTTCAGTTTCTACTCCTGCTTTCAGCTTCCTAGGGAGGTCATGGTGGTGGAGGGAGAGGTGTTGGGGTGCTAGACAGCCTTCTGAGGCCAGGGCGGTTGGTACTGAGGCCCATCCCACCCCACTGATGTGTGCTGGGCACTCCTGCAGGCCCCTGGGCTTCTGTGGATCTCCTTTCAAATAGAGGTCCCTCTGAACCCCACCCCCTGACTTGTACTTAGGGACAGGGGACTCTGACTGTCTGAAACCCCTAGGTAATGTGAGTGCCCAGCCAAGGAAGGGTCTCGATTTTGGTAAACCCATATGTTGCATGAGGCGCGAGGAGGGAAGTGAAACATTCTTATCATATACCCTGTAAAGGGTCCCCCTTTTTTTTTTTGGAGACAGTGTTTCGCTCTTTTTGCCCAGGCTGGAGTGCAGTGGCGTGATCTCGTCTCACTGCAACCTCCGCCTCCCAGGTTCAAGAGATTCTCCTCCCTCAACCTCCTGAGTAGCTGGGATTATAGGCAGGCGCCCGCCACCATGCCCAGCTAATTTTTTTTGTATTTTTACCATGTTGGTTGGCTAGGCTGGTCTCGAACTCCTGACCTCAAGTGATGCAACCTTGGCCTCCCAAGTGCTGGGGTTACAGGCATGAGCCACCATGCCTGGCCAGAGGTCCCCTTTCCATAGCACCTTGCTATCCTTCCTTCATTCACCGGGGAGCATTTGCTGAGCACTTACTGTGAGCCTAGGGCTGGGAGGCGGTGATAGAAAGGTCTGCCCCTGTCCTCAAACTGCTCACAGAACAGAGAGGAAGCAGCCCTTTAAATGGGATTAAGGCCTGGAGGAGCCTTGCTTTGAGAGCGTGTATAAGAAGCAGCAGCCACCCAGCAAAGAGAGCAGTGTGCCACCTCAGGAGGACTCCCAGGAAAGCAATGTTTGCCCAGAGGCTAGGAAGAAGAGGAAGATTTTCCCCACCTGGACTAGCTGACCAGTGAGGAAGGCATCCCGGGACTGGGGAAGAGTGAACAGAGGGTGTGGCGACCCAGGTGTGCGCAGGGAGTCTGCTGTAACTAGAGGTGAGGTCAGGGTGGGTTCACGGCAGGCGCCGGGGCTTGAAGAGCATCAGGGGATTGAAGCTGTTTTATCTGTCCAGCTGAGTTGTGCCAAGCGCTGCAAAGGTACAGGCAGATTCTAAAATCATTTAGGAGCCTGATTCAAGGAGACGGGCAGCCCACATAGCATAGGGAGATGTGGGTGCAACAGGAGTGGCACCCACTTTCCTACTGAGAGGCTCCTAGATGTTCTGGAGCTCAGAGGAAAAATCTGGGCTGAAATGTACAAAGTTTGGTTCTAAGGCCGGGGGCCCTTAACTGGGCAGCCTTGGATAGAGGGACCTTCTAGGGCTTGCACGCTGCTGTGGGTGCGTCTGTGATGCTCTCCTGTGGAGAAAGGGTCCTCAAAGCAGGTGGGACTCAGAAAGCAGAAGAATCATGCTTCGGGCCTGCAGAGGACATTTGGGAGGGAGAAGAGGGCCAGGGCCTCATCCCTGGGTACCCAACCTGCAGGGGGGATGCCCAGGAGGAGGGGTCCATGGAGCTAGGATGTCCCAGAAGCTGAGCAGGGATGGTTGTGTAGAGCAAGGGGCAGGTGATCCAAAAGCGGCTGATGTCCCCGATGAGGCAGTCGTTTCCCTGGAGGGCTCGCCGGGGGCTAGGGCCACCCCGTCCCTGGATGCAGACAGAGCCCCTGAAACAGCTCAGACTCACAGCCTCAAGCACAGAGCCCCACCCCACCTGGGTCGAGATCCAGGTCGAAGGGGCACTCATCACTCTCCACCTCCAGCCAGGTCTCTTGGGAAGGTCCAGTCCCTGCACCCCATAGGTCGTCCTCAGGGGGACTACAGCTCGGAGTCACCCATCTTCAGCCGAAGGACTCTGCTAGAGCCAGGGCTAAAGCTGAGAGGTCTGGGGACAGGGACCCCAGCTCAGGAAACAGCCTGTGTCCAAGGGTGGGCGGGGGGCGTTGTAGTCATCATTAGAAAGGTGTTTGGTACCCATGGTGTTCCCAGCACCTGCCCCACGGCAGCTCTGTCAGCGTTTAAGTATGAGTAACACCTTCTCTGTTGAAAGTCTGTACATGCAGCCATGAGACCTCAACAAGGTCAACCCTGCCTCCCTGGACCAGTGCAGGCCTCTGGTACCCTCACCAGCCCCCAGGAGCCGGGCCCAGGGTAGCCCCGCTGCACGCATCAGGGCCGGGTTGGCCGGGAAGGGCTCTAGGCGGCCTGAGCCACTCCCGCCCCCGCTCCTTCCAGCTTTCTGCTGCTCTGGAGCGCCGTCCTCATCATGTACCCCACCAGCCTGGCTGTCATCTCCATGACCTTCTCCAACTACGTGCTGCAACCCGTGTTCCCCAACTGCATCCCCCCTGCCGCAGCCTCCCGGATGCTGTCCATGGCCTGCCTGAGTAAGCGTCACCCTTGGGCCTCTCCCCAGACCAGCCGCCTGCCGGGCGGCCCCACCCTGCCCAGAGTGGAAGGACAGCGGGGTGAGATTTTCTCTTCGAGTAGGGTTCTTGCATTGCAGCTGCTGCAGGGGATACCATTCTCAGACTATCTGGGCTGGACTTGGCCGTGGTCTGCTGTGAAAGGTCCCAGCCTCAGTGCCCCCACCCCTGCCTTCCCTCCACAGTGCTCCTGACGTGGGTGAACAGCTCCAGCGTGCGCTGGGCCACGCGCATCCAGGACGTGTTCACAGGCGGGAAGCTGCTGGCTTTGTCTCTCATCATCGGCGTGGGCCTTCTCCAGATCTTCCAAGGTAGGGCCAAGTGGGGGTGAGGGCCAGGCTGGGGAGACGGTGCTGACCCCCAACTTCTGGGCCCCCCAGGACATTTCGAGGAGCTGAGGCCCAGCAATGCCTTTGCTTTCTGGATGACGCCGTCCGTGGGACACCTGGCCCTGGCCTTCCTCCAGGGCTCCTTCGCTTTCAGTGGCTGGAACTTCCTTAACTATGTCACCGAGGAGATGGTTGACGCCCGAAAGTGAGTGGGGCCCCCGACCAGGCCCTGGGAAATAGCCAGGCCCTCTGGTGAAAGAGATAGCCTCTCTGCCCAGGCCCATTGTCACCTGCGGCTCAGGCTGGTCATCGGTGTCCTACGCCTGCTGCCCTGCAAAAACAGCCCTGGAAAAAAGCCGGTGGGTTGAGGGTGGGGGAGCATGTATTCTAGCCTGGCCCTGTTCCTATGGATGTGTCAACAGCCCCTTGCAGGGCCTCAGAAAGGCTGAATATCATCCTCCTGCTGTAAATAGATCCAAAGATTTGCATTTGGCCTAAAATGATGCATATGCACACAATATGGTCCCTATGAATGAAGCCAATGACTGCGTCTGATGCTCGGCCAGCGATCCTGACAGCGAACTTTTGCAGCTGAGCAAGCTGGGACCGAAGAGTTCCAGGAAGACCCTTGGTCTACAGAGTGGGCTCTGGGGCCGTTTTGGGGAATTTTCCAGGCTGATTTTGCTGTATGCAATTTCGTCTTTCTGCACAGACATCAGACCCCATCCTCAGGATGTGATGGGGCCCCTGCCCCATCTCGCATCCTACCCGCCTGTGTCCAGGTGGGGGTGGGGAAGGTCAGACAGCAGCATCCCTGTGTCTTGGGCAGAAATGCTGCCCCCTTTCCTGCCCCAACACCCTCAGCAGACACAAGACATGAAGACTGTCAGCTGCTCCGGTGGCTGGGTATCCGGGGTCCTGCACCCTCAGGAGCTGACACTGACGAATCCCACTGCCTGCCCCCAGGAACCTACCTCGCGCCATTTTCATCTCCATCCCACTGGTGACCTTTGTGTACACCTTCACGAACATCGCCTACTTCACGGCCATGTCCCCCCAGGAGCTGCTCTCGTCCAATGCAGTGGCTGTGGTGAGTGGGCCCTTGCTTGGTCCCCGGCTCCTGCCCAGGCCCCTGCCCCAGCCTCACACACGGCCTCTCTCCTGTGCCCACTCAGACCTTCGGGGAGAAGCTGCTGGGCTACTTTTCTTGGGTCATGCCCGTCTCCGTGGCACTGTCAACCTTCGGAGGGATCAACGGCTACCTGTTCACCTCCTCCAGGTGACTGCACTGGGGAAGAGGTGGGCATGGGAAGGGAAGGCTGGGGCGCAGGTGTGCGCCAGTCATGCGGGGGCCAGAGGAAGAGAAACCTGCTGGGAGAGCGGTCTGCCTGAAGCTGGGGTGATGATCCCACCGGTAACAAGTGTCTGATCACAACTGGGAGCAAAGCAAGAGGGAGGCGGGTTGGACGAGCGGAAGAACTGCCCAGTGGGGGATCAGAGAGGGAGGTCAGAAGCAACAACTTCAGAGGGATATCAGGTCTGCAGCCAAGACCCAGGATGTGGCCGGTGCCCATCTCTGTCCCCGATGTTAGGCTGTGCTTCTCTGGAGCCCGAGAGGGGCACCTGCCCAGCCTGCTGGCCATGATCCATGTCAGACGCTGCACCCCTATCCCTGCCCTCCTCGTCTGCGTAAGTTGGGGAACCTGGGCTAGGCAGGGCATGGAGGCAGGGCTACGCAGCAATGCGGGACCTTCCGGGTAATGGCAGGGGCGAGCCATTCTGGGGCAGGGGTGTGGGGTGGGACCAGGGCTTATCCTGCAGGGGCAACAGGAGGCAGGCTGGGGGCCGGCCGTCAGCCCCAGGTCCTCTCCCAGTGTGGGGCCACGGCCATCATCATGCTCGTGGGCGACACATACACGCTCATCAACTACGTGTCCTTCATCAACTACCTCTGCTACGGCGTCACCATCCTGGGCCTGCTGCTGCTGCGCTGGAGGAGGCCAGCGCTCCACAGGCCCATCAAGGTGAGTGCCAGGCACTGCCAGAGGCACCCCTGCATCCACAGTGGGCACCAGGGGCAGGTGGGGCGGGAGGTGCCAGCTTTTTCAGAGTGTTGGGCCCTGCTCAGGGCTCTCCTTGCACTGAGGCACCCACTCTTCATAGCAGACCCATGAGGTCACTGCTTTGAATACTCCCAGTGTACAGACGGGGACAATGAGGCTCAGGGCTGGGTGCAGGGGCTCACGCCTTTCTCAGCCCTTTGGGAGGCCAAGGTGGGAGGATGGCTTGAGCCCAGGAGTTTGAGACCAGTCTGAGCAACATAACGAGACCTCCTCTCCGCAAAAAAAAAAAAAAAAAAGAGGATTAGCCTGGGGTGGTGGTACGAGCCTGTGGTCCCAGCTACTTCGGAGGCTGAAGTGGGAGGATCGCTTGAGCCCAGGAGGTCGAGGCTACAGTGAGTGGTGCTAGGGCCACTGCACTCCAACCTGGGCAACAGAGGGAGACCCTTCCTCTAAAAAAAATTAAAGAAAACAAGACTCAGGAACTGTTCAAGGTCACAAAGGCTGCCAGGATTCCTTGAGCCCACACAAACACAGAAGACCATAGCCTGAGCTAAAAGCAAAGCCCGACTGGGCTCAGTGGCTCACGCCCGTAATCCCAGCACTTTGGGAGACCGAGGCGGGCGGATCACAAAATCAGGAGATTGAGAATCAGCCTGGTCAACATGCTGAAACCCCGTCTCTACTAAAAAATACAAAAATTAGCTGGGTGTGGTGTCACACGCCCCCGTAGTCCCAGTTACTCAGGAGGCTGAGGCAGGAGAATCGCTTGAACTCAGGAGGTGGAGCTTGCAGTGAGCCGAGATCACACCACTGCACTCAGCCCGGCCGACAGAGCCAGACTCCATCTCAAAATAAAAAAGAAAAAGCAAAGCCCACCACCACGTGTGTATAATCCTTACGTGGAGACGTGCTCGGTGCCTGAAATGTAAAACACCAAGAAATCACTGACCTCTGGCCAAGCGCAAGCGTCAAGTCCACAGGCAACCACTGTGTGGAGCTCCGTGCCGCTGAGACTTTGAAACATCCTCAGCAAAACTGGCCAGCGGCCCGGCCCACTAATTGGCCTCCAAAACACTGGGTTGTGGCTGAGAGGGGGTGTAGTTGAGTGCAATTGCCTTCAGGCCCCAGTTCCCAGGGAAGGGAGGGAACCGCTCCCCCGGCCGTCGGAGGTTTAGCGAGCTGGGGCCCTGTGCCATCGGTGTCCCTGCTAACCCTTTCCCAGGTGAACCTTCTCGTCCCCGTGGCCTACTTGGTCTTCTGGGCCTTCCTGCTGGTCTTCAGCTTCATCTCAGAGCCCATGGTCTGTGGGGTCGGCGTCATCATCATCTTGACGGGGGTGCCCATTTTCTTTCTGGGAGTGTTCTGGAGAGGCAAACCAAAGTGTGTGCACAGACTCACAGGTGAGCCAGGCAGCCACAGGTCACGTGGCACAGGGGGCCAGGGCCTGCGGACGGACACCTCCTTCTTAGAGGCTCGCCCAGAGCTGGGTGTCGTAGCAGCTGAGGTGGGAACACAGGGCTCAGTCGCCGCCAAATGGCCCTCCCCAAGATGTACCCCAAGTTTCCAGAACCCATGTGTACTGACGGAGCAGCTCCCTGAAGACCCCTGCCCAACGGGAAGTGTCTGGAGCTGGGGTCACCCCTATCCCACGAGGTCAGGGCCCAAGTCCATCTGTCTGTCCTCAGAGTCCATGACACGCTGGGGCCAGGAGCTGTGTTTCGTGGTCTACCCCCAGGACGCCCCCGAAGAAGAGAATGGCCCCTGTCCGCCCTCCCTGCTGCCTGCCACAGACAAGCCCTCGAAGCCACAATGAGATGTTTGTAGAGACTGAAGCAGCTGTTTCTGTTTACATGTTTATTGAGGAGATGTTTGGCAAAAAAGTTTCTTTTTTCTGGAAAAAAAAAAAAAGATACGACTCTTAGAAGCCTGTTTTAAGGAAGCCCTAAAATGTGGACTGGGTCTCCCGTGTTAGCGCTGCCCTGCTAGCTTTTCCTGAAAAGGCCTATAAATAAACAGGGCTGGCTGTTCGCTCATGCTACGGGGAGTCCCTGATGGGCACAGACGGGGCCAGCTGGGGTACACCTCAGTGGGTGCACACGTTGCTGGCCAGGGAGGTGCTGTGGCCAGCCCTGGAGGAGGCTCTCGACATTTGGGGGCTTTGCCGCTTGACACAGGCACCCCCTACCATGGCTTCCAGAGTCCCCCTTCCCCAAAGGGACGTCTAGGATAGGGGAGCAGCTCAGTCTGCCCCTCCCCCAGGCCCTCGATGCCAGTCTGAGCTTGACCACCCAGGAGAGCTCAGGGGCTCCCGGCTGGGATTGTCTTTCCTCCTGTAAATCACAGAGTGAAGGTCAGGACTTCAGAGCCCACAGTCGCACCCTGGCTTACAGGTGGGGAAACTGAGGCCCTGAGATAGGATGGAATGAATGTGGCCACTGCTGTTGGTGCCTCAGCCTCTCTGTCCCCAGAAAGCACAGTGTAGCATGTCCCGGGGGCCTCGAGGCCTGCAGAGGACTCCAGGGGCTTCCTGATGCCAGGCACACACCCCAGCCCTGCCATAATACCCAGGAGATTAGACCCTCAGGGAGGGCGGAGGGCACCCGCCTGGCCAGGGACATGAGGGTTCATAGGAGCCGCCCAACTCAGCTCCTCCAGGGGCCCTGTTGGACAGGAGGAGGGCGAGGTGTGGGCAGAACAGTCACCATGGATGAGATCCAGCGTCCCCATGGCCCGGCTCCATCCTCACGACAACTCCCAGCTCTGGGGGCGACGGGTGCCACTGCAGGGCGGACGAAGCAAAAAGGCTCTGGCCCCCTGCTTCTCTGGAAATGGGTTCCAGAACGGAGTGGGGAGGAGAGAAGTGAGACCCCAGGGCGCTGTGTACACTGGGACCCTGCAGACTGAATTCAGTGGCTCACCGGTCCCCCCTTCCCCCTGTTCAGTCCCAGAGCTCCCACCCACCATGCCCACCACTACAGCCAGCTGGCTGAGGGCCCAGCCCCTCCGCTGGGGGTCCCAGAGGGCCTCTCTGTAAGAAAGGACGCAGAGGCAGGGTAGAAATGACTGTGTATTCCCTGGTTACAAAGCGGGGCTGTGGCGGTCACCAGCGTGCCCAGCGGTCAGCAGACCAGTAGGGCCTCGTCATCGCTGGCCTCCAGCGTTGGGGAGCAGGGGGGTGAGGGGCTCCTGCAGACCCCCAGTGGCTCTGGCGAGTGGGGGCTCAGGGTGCTGCTGGCAGTGGAGGCCTGGGGGTGCGGGTCCTGGGCTGAGCAGGGCTCCCGAGGTGCATCCGCAGGAGCTGGGCCTTCTGCCAGAGGCTCCCTGCAGGCCTTTCTGTCCTTGTCCATGGGCCTACACTCTGGGTCTCGCAGGCCCGAGGGCAGGGGTGGCCCTGAAGGTCCCACCTCCGGTGCGTGGCCGGGGGCACGGGGGGGTCCATCTCCGGCCGCCCTGGGGCTGCCTGTGTCCATGAGGGGTGCTGGGGGATTGGGGGCAGCCTCTGGTGCAGGCTGGAGAAGCCCGTCGCCCAGCACAGTCTGTGAGGGGCGTGCCGCGGTCAGCAGCGGGATCTGGCCTCGGGGCGCCCGTGGCCGGTGAAAGAGCCGGTTCCAGAGGCGGCCAAGACGGCGGCGAGAGGGCCCCCGGCGGGAGGCATGCCTACGCATCTGTCTCCGCATGGCCGTGCGAAGATTCTGCAGCACGGAGGCCTGCGGAGTGGGCGGGGGTGGGGGGGCGGGGGGATGGCTGAGGGGGAGGCCAGGCTGCTCAGGGGCAGGGGTCAGCACACCCCCTAAGGGACATGAGACCACCTTGTCCACCCCTCATTTGGCTGTGGGCCCCCATGTCACTCTGCCCAGACCTTGCCTTCTGCTCCTGTGACCCCTGGACCAGCCTCCTCTGCACACTGTCCCACCCGGCCCCCCTGTCTTGGGCTCTCTGAGGTCCAGCTTGGGGCCTGGCCATGGACTGGTCTCATGCCCTCTGGGGCTCACCTGGGATGCACTGTAGACAGGAAAGTCCTCCACGGGTGGAATGAGTCCCTGGGCAATGAGCTGACCATAGGATGGAGGTGCCTCCCGCCGCACGAACTCAGCCTCCAGGCGCGTCATCTGGGTCTCAAAGGCCCTAGAAGCGATGGGCGGAGGGAGACGTGGTGGGGCTGCCGGGTGCCTGCAGTGGCCATAGGTCTCTGGGACGGCCCTCCACCCAGACATCCCAAGATGTAGGGACCCCAGTGTGCACTGAGGCAGCCTCCACGTGGCTGGCCCAGGCCCCCGTTTACAAACCCACAGCTGCAGGGACAGCAAGCCTGGCAATGAAGAAGCCCGGTCCCCTGGCTGCGGGTGCAGCACCCACCTGTACTCCTGCGTGCGCAGCGAGTAGAGCTTGAAGGCACAGCCCAGTGCGATGACCAGCAGCAGGCCACACACCAGGCTGCCGATGAGCGCCGCTGTGATGACCTTTCGGGGCACGGCGGCCAGGCACCCATGCTCGTCGCTGCCGTCCTGGCAGTCCTCCTGGCCGTCACAGCGCCACGTCTCGAAGATGCACAGGTTGGTGCCGCAGTGGAAGGTGCCAGGCTGGCAGGAGAAGCAGTTCTTCTCATCGGCACCGTCGGGGCAGCTTTTCTGGTTGTTGCAGCGGTCGGCAGGCGCGTAGCACAGACCACTGCCACCCTCACAGGGGTACTGGTCGGGCGGGCAGGCGGGGCAGCCCTGCTCGTCTCGGCCGCTGGCGCAATGCCACCAGCCGTCGCAACGCTGTGGCTCCGAGAAGCAGCCCTGGTCGCCCGCGCTGCCCCCGTCACCGTCACCGCTGCCCCCGCACGGCTGTTCCCAGGGGAGGCAGTAGCCCTTCACCTGGTAGGTGGCATTGAAGCCGTGGCCGGCGCTACGGGCGCGCGCGTGGTAGGCCACAGTGAGCCGGCCCTGGGCGGCCTCCAGGCTCACAGGCCGGTGGTTGCTGCGGTAGGACAGCGTCTGCAGCAGGCGGTCCCCGCGCTCACCCAGGCCCTCGTATACCTGCACATAGTCATCGTAGCCCAGCCGCAGTTCCAGCTGCAGCAGCACCCGCCGCGAGTCCTGCGTGTCCACCAGCCACGTACAGTGAAGGTCCGAGGGCCCGCGGGCCGCGCCGAACAGGTCCGGGGAGGCAAAGGAGCCGTAGAAGCTGCCCAGCCGCCGGCCACATGCCAGGTCAGGGCAGCCCGCCTCGTCGGAGCCGTCGCCGCAGTCCTGCAAGCCGTCACAGCGCCGCTCCACCGGCAGGCAGCGCGTGGAGCGCGCCCCGCTGCATGGGAAGGTCCCCCCGGGGCACAGGCTGCCCGGAGGTTCAGAGGCGGGTGCTGAGCAGTTGCCCTCGTCGGAGCCGTCCCCACACTCATCCACGGTGTTGCACTGCCACGGGCCAGGCAGGCACTTGCCATTGTCACAGCGGAACTCATCTGCCTGGCAGGACGCCTGGCCCAGCTTCCCTGTGGGGTGGAGAGGTAGCAGGGGAAAGTCAAGGGACAGAAAAGCCTCCCTCCGGCCTGGGGCCCTGGGGCCAGAAGCGGGCTCAGTCCCTGACATGAGCCTGGGGTTAGGGGTGAGTTCCCACAACTAGCCAAGACTGGGGAGTGGGGCCAATGACCTTGAGAGTCCAAGGCATCTGGCATGCCCCGTCCTGCCACTATCCTGAGATCCACAGGACAGTCAGGGGACACCCCACAGGGAGCTGGGGCCCTGTGGAGGGTGCTGCCCCTGTGGGCGGGAGCTTGTGGGCATGCACCATGTGCTCCTTCCTTGGTGTCCTGCCCGCCCTGCGGCCGCCATCACCTCGGATGTAAGACAGACGGAAGCCCTGGGCCTGGCCGGAGCTGGAGGCGTCTGAGTGGAAGAAAATCCAGACGTGGTCACGGGCGGAGATGAAGGCAGGTGGGATGGCAGAACCACAGAGGCGGAAGGCCTCCTGGCGGGGCGGGGCGGCTGGGCCCAGCAGGAGCCAGTCCAGGGAGCACTGGTGGGACTCCTCCACGTCAAAGTTGCGGAAGCTGTGGGCAGGGCGGGGCATGGAGAGGACCCAGACATGAGGCAGTAGGCGGGACTTCCACAGCTGAGGACCGGCCAGGAGTGGTCAGGCTGGAGACACAGCAAGGACAGCCAGCCCCATCCCAGCCAGCCACCCCTGCTCCTCGTGTCTCAGACTGCCTGGTTCCTCCACTCTCACTCTGTCCCCACACTGTCCCCATCCAGGTGTGCACGGGCAGCTCCATGAACAATCACGACGTCCATGCAGGTCATTTCCAGCTCTGCCGTGGCTTCCCTTCCCTCCATCAGTGCACATGGCACCCCCAGCCCGAAGCCAAAGTAGAGCAGAAGGTCAAGAGCCCCCAGCCCCGACATTCTCCTCAAAAGGGCAGAGGCCCAAGGGCCCAGACCCCTCCAGCCCGGGTCCACTGGGACAGGCCCAGCACAAAGTCCCAGGCATGGGCACTGAGGGTGAGACTCTGTCCACGGGGCTGGCCGAGGCTGCAGCAGGTTGACAGTTTGTCACCTCAGGAGATACACTGGCCCTGAACCAGCTGGCCCTTGGGGAAACTGAGGCACAGAGACTAGGATAGACTCTGCCCATGCTCATCACATCCTCATGCTTTGAAGCTATGGAGTAAGAGAGGGGTTGTGCCTTTGGGGCTCTGGCATTTAGGAAAACTATAGTAGATGGAACCCATAGTGACGCACCAGCCAAATGTCGCCATGACCACCCCTGACCAGGGTTCCAGCCCCTCAGGACCACTGCTTGCTGCCTGGCCCTCTTTCCCTCTGCATGTCCCTGAGGCTCCAGCACCCAGACTTTGCCCGCTTCATTCCCCTCCCAAAGGCCCCCTCCAGAAACCATGCTCTGGGCTCAGGGCTATCCTGGCCCCCAGCCACCCCTGCAGGACAGAGAGGACACCCCTGCCACCTCAGAGACATGAGACCACACCTACCAGTCCCAGGCTGTGTTCCCAGTGGTGTGTGTGCTGGCCCTGCCTTCCTGGCAGGGCTGAGTGACTGAGACCCCCCACACCCCATGAACGATGCTCAAATTAGGAAGAGGTCCAGCTTGGGCACCTTGCCACAGAGGCCCGTGGAGACCCAGGGCACTGGACACACTCACGTGTGAGCAGTCACATGTGCTCATGCATGTTTACAGCGCACACATGGTTACACCTGTTCTCTTACACACATGCTCACATGCATGCTCTCTGCACCTGTGCAGGCATGGTTATGCACACACATGTACTCACACGTTCACTCTCTCACATGTATCCTTTATGTCTCCTCCGACATGGGCTTGTCCAAGTACACAGGTACATGTGTGTTCACATATATACATACATGTGCACTCACATATGCACACACACCTACTTACATGTGCTCACACACATGCACATACTACACACCTACTCAAATACTCACATACCTGCCTCACACATGCACACATCTGCACACGCACACCCCTACTCATAAATGCTCACACACACACCTGTTCATGCCTGCTCACACATGAGCCCTCACACACACCTCACATATGTGCTCACACATGTACGTGATCCCACACTTGTGTACACACACGTACACCTTCAGGTATGCGCCCTCCACACCTCACACACTCAGACACATGCTCACCCACCCCACGAACGTAGGCCCATTGTGAGCCCCTCCAACACCCCCGGGCACCCCTACCTGATGGTGATCATGTCCCCACGGTCGCCCTGGATGTACCAGCTGCAGTTGGTCCCTGGCGGGTAGTTGAGGGGCCAGGCCGGGCTATAGATGACCCCGCGCCTCTCTGTGTGCTGCTCCAGCTTCCCGCTGCAGGCCGCTGTCGGAAAGGCCAGCCCATCTTTGGCTGAGAAGCGGGTTGCGGTCCGGGGCAGACGCGTTTCAGCACAGGCCTCCCCCATGGTGGAATCAAGTCCAGCCAAGAAAGGCCATGGCCAAGGGCAAGGCCACAACTCAGGACTTCATGGAGGTGGTGTGTATGGGAGGCCAAGGAGGGCCCCCTATACTCTGGGCACCTGCAGCCCCAAACCCTACGCAGTAGGCTAGAGCCTAGGTCCTGTCCCCCACATCTCTGGCCAGGCTGGGAGCAAACCCACCAACAGCCCCTCCTGGCAGCCAGTAGCCTTGTGGCCTCGGCTCAGTGGAGAAGTTCACACCCCTAGGCCTGCCCAGCTAGCATAGCTCATCCTGTGACAGCCCCCTGCCTGCTCTCCCGGGGCTTTCTCACTCAACATGTATTTACTGAGCACCTACTATGTGCCAAGCACGCTGAGTAAGGCAGGAATTCTGCATAAAGTCCATCTGCTCCCACCCCCGGCCTATGGAACTCATAGGCTGGGGGTGGGAGCAGATGGACTTTATGCAGAACCCCTGGGTGGAGCGAAGAAGATCCTACGACAGGCCTGCAGGGAGGTGGCAAAGTCCAGCTGTGGCTGGAAACGCAACCTGGGTCTGATCACACCCTGCACAGAATCCGGGTTTCATCCTGAGTACACGTGAAAAGCCACCAAAGGTAGATCTCGGAACCAGGTGAGGAAACAGGCTCAGAGAGGGTCTGTGACTTGCCTGGGGTCACAGAGCTAGGGAGGGACAGAGTCAGGAGTCACCATAATCTTCTCATAGCCTCAGCTTCTCACTGCAACACTGAGCCAACATGCATTCATGGAGTGCCAACTGTATACCACTCAGGTTGAGCAAAGGGCATCACGCCCGCCAGCTCCAGGGAGGAGCCCTCTGTGCCCAGCCCCACTGGCCTCGATTTAACACATGCATTCTCCATGCTGTCTGCTTCTAAACCAGCCAGGGCAGCATGGTGAGCCTGCCCTACCTCGCTGTGCCCTGGCCCTCCTAGGACCAGGTGGCTGCCCCCTGCACTTGGCCACCTCCCCCACCCTGCACCCCCTGACCTTTCTCCACGCTGGTCCATCTGATTCTCACAACAGCCTGAGATAAAGGCAGGGCCCATTTTGCAGCTGGAGAAACTGAGGCTCAGAGAGATGAGGGACAACCCTTTTCCCGAGTCCAGTGACACTCCCTCCTCGCCCTCCCACTGCCGGCCCTGGCAGCATGACCCTGCAGAGTTCTCTCTGGTTCTCAGCAGGACTCTCTGGGACCCAGCTGCAGAAGAGAGGAGAGCCCTCTGGCTGCCTCCCATGCTCTCAGGACAAAACCACAATTCACTGCAGTGGTCCCAGCTCCCTCCCTGCCCCGCGCTCAGCCTTGTCCCTCTCACAACCCCTAGCAGCGTCCCCAGACCTCTCCGATCCCTCACAATGGAGGGGGACTTTGCTCTGGAGGCCCTGGTGGTCCCTAGTGGGTGCTCTCCCCACTCTCTTATCCCGTTCACAGACTCCTACCCAGCTTCCACACCCAGCGCTGTGGTCCCTTCCCAGAGAAGCCCTCCAGGCTGCCCCCTGCAGAGCTCCGGCTCTCTGCCCCTCCCCCCAGCCTGGGCCACACTGAATTTCCCTTTTGTTGTTAAGACTAATGAATGTCACACAGGAAGGCAGTGCCGACGGTGTCTGGGACCACGCACGGTGCCTGAAGGATGGCAGGCGCTCCATAATTGTGGGTCCCTGAGGACAGGTCCGTCTGAGGACCTGCTTGGTAGCTGCAGGCATGAGCTGGGAGCTGAAGCCCTTTCCCTTCGAGGACTACTGGGACAATGAAGGTCCGGGTGATCCAGGACTGTGACTAAGAGGGAGCTGGCAACCCCATGGACAGCTCGTGAGAGTATCAAGGATAAGAACAGACTCTTGGCCCTAGAGCAGGGCTGGTCACAACCAAGCCACCATCTTGACCTTGTCACTGACCCTTGACAGTCCCGGGTCAGTGAGGTGCACGCCAGAGCCTCTGCACCTGGGACTTACACAAGGCTCTGGGAGGCAGCCCCCACAATGAGCCTCCGATCCTGCCCCCAAAATAGAGCACTGTACTGTACATCCCGCCCCCAGCCGGGGTTGGGAGAGGAGATAAACTATCGGAGAGGGGTCTCAGGATGCAGCCACCCAAACATTCAAAGTCACCCCAGCCTCAGCCTGGTTCCCTCTACTGGGTGAGGCCACTGGCCATGAGGACCCCGCGAGCCCTGAGCTGCACTGGGAAGTGGGAAGTGTAGGGTTAAGAAACCCAAAAGAAGCCAGGTACAGTGGCTCACGCCTGTAGTCCCAGCACTTTGGGAGGCCAAGGTGGGCGGATCATTTGAGGTCAGGAGTTTGAGATCAGCCTGATCAACACGGCAAAACCCCATCTCTACTAAAAGTACAAAAATTAGCCAGGTATGGTAGAGGACATCTGTAATCCCAGCTACACCGGAGGCTGAGGAAGGAGAATTGCTTGAACCCAGAGGCAGAGGTTACGGTGAACCAAGATCACACCACTGCACTCCAGCCCAGGCAACAGAGCAAGACTATGAAGGGAAGAAAGGGAATAAAGGGAGAGAGAGAGAGAAAGAAAGAGAGAGGGGGAAGGAAGGAAGGAAGGAAAGAAGGAAGGAAGGAAGGAAGGAAGGAAGGAAGGAAGGAAGGAAGGAAGGAAGGAAGGAATGAAAAGAAACCCAAAAGAAGAGCTCTTTCCTGCTGGAGGGAGCAGAACAGGAGGCTCCACAGA
The DNA here is from genome assembly GCA_963574635.1 of Cheracebus regulus. NCBI lineage: Eukaryota > Metazoa > Chordata > Mammalia > Primates > Pitheciidae > Cheracebus > Cheracebus regulus. The sequence goes on along the minus strand of CAUYQU010097156.1, from coordinate 12,433 downwards.
AGCGAAGGCCCAGTGAGGCTGGGGTCGTATTGTCCCCATGTCACGTCTCTAAAGCACACGCTAAGCCGAAGCGTCAGCCTCTGAGTCAGCATGGCTGGGAACCTCCCATGTTCACCTTTTTGCTGAGAGATAAAAACCTGTGAGATCCCCTGCCCTCGAGGACAGAGCCGGGGGTCGGGCAAGGCGCTATCCATCTCTACCCATCCCCAGAGGCCTTCCCTAGGGGACAGACATAGGCCTGCCCCTCTCCTTGGGGCCCTTGGGGGCCAGGTGTCCCACCTATGCTTTCTGGGAAAAGCCAGGTGTCACCTGCCACCTTTCTCTCTTCCCACCCGCCTCGGCCAGAACCTTCTCCCTCGTAGATCTACCTCTGGCCCCTTCATCAGGGTTTGGGAGGCCACTAGCCACATCAGGAGCAGAGGACGGGACAATTGCCAGCTGCTCTGCCTCTCAGCAAAGCCCCAAGAAAAGGTACCTCCAAACAGCCTCACCCCTGGGGATCCCCCCGGAAATTTCCACATCAGGGCAACTTGGTTAAACTGTTAGCTCTTCTCCAAAGTGGGCTGACAGAGACCACAGTGTGTGCAGCAGCGCCCAGCCTCACGCAGAGGGGATGTAGGGCAGGAGGGAGGCTGGGCTCCGTGCAGGGAGCTGCAAACTCCAAGAAGGTTTTTTGTTTTTTGTTTTTTTTTGAGACAAAGTCTCGCTCTGTCTCCCAGACTGGATTGCAGTGGCATGATCACAGCTCACTGCAGCCTCCTCCCACCTCAGTCTCCCAAAGTGACAAGACTACAGGTGTGCCCCACCATACCTGGCCTAGGCAGGGACCCTGCTTGACTTGAGGCAGACGTGCATGTGATGAGGAGTGGGGTTGGGGGTCAACAATAGGGAGGGAGGTCTCTAGCAATGCCCCATGAGGGTGAGGTTCACAATAGGCCATGTAGCAGGGGCCAGGCAGTGAGCGGAGGTGGGAGGACTGCATGCTTTGGGGATGATGGGGAAGAGGGAGGGGTTTGGGGGTGCTGGGGCAGTCAAGAAGTCTGTCTGAGCTTCAGCTGGAGGTGACCTGCCTTCTCTCGAGCAGAAGACAGTCTGGGCCCTCAGAACCACCGTGGCCCACCCAAGGTGGGGGAGGAGCGACGGGGCACTTTTAGGCCAGTGTCCTTTCCTGGTCCAAAGAGTCATCAGATACTCCTGAGAGGACATGGTGAGGCCTGAGAAAGCACAATTTGCAGATCCAATTTCCAAAAGCAATCAATACCCCCGCCAACCTGCCCGGTGTAACCTGACGATGGGGAGCTGGTAGTCCCACCCCCAGACATGCCAGGGAAGCTGCCAGCTGCCTGCAAACTACATGAAGCCCCTGCCCAGGGTCTCCCCGCTGGGGCCACAGTAGCTTCGGGGCTGAGCCGAGAGGCCGGGGAGACGCAGGAGTTGGTCTGACCAGTCGGGGCCCAACATACCTGGGCTTAGGTCGGGGTTTCCTGAGGGTTAAAAACCTGTGAGTGCCCCAGGCAGCCCCACCAGACCCTCTGGAGCACCTGAGCCCAGTGAGGGTGGAGAAGGAGCTGGGGGAACGGTTCCCCATCCAGGGTCCCACACAGCAGACATCCCAAGGAAAGCCCTGGAAATGCAGAGTCATGCAGCCATGGGGGGAGGGGGGCACCCTGGACCACCTGCAGCTGGTCAGTAACACTGGAGGTTACTGGACTCCAGGACAGCTAGGGTCCCAGACCACTACCCATGGCCTTGCATGCTGGGCATGCACCTCCCATCACAGAGGGCACCAGGGCTGAACAGCAGTCCCTGGAGTTGGGCAACGTGGACCCTGCTGGGCCTGAGGTCTTGACAGCTAAGGGCCACCAAATGCAAGGACCTGGACGGTGTCCTCCTCGCCCAAGCACCATGAATGGCCCCAGTCCCGGGGCAGCACTTTTTAAACTCAGGGTACACGCACGTTTGAGTGATACACCCGCCAGTAGGAGGGTGCCCTGGGGCTCACATTTATAAGCTGTGATACCCCCATTCCTCCTTCCTCTGACTCTCTACCATGGCCATAGACATCTGACCCAGGCTTTTCCTGAAAATTGGGATGGGAGACAGGGCCACCCTCAGTTGTGGGGACTGGGACTGCAGACAGGCCTGGGGTTAGGTCAGCGCTGAGCAAGGCCTGGCCCTGGGCCAGCCCGAGACAGCAGAGGAGGCCAGGCTCCCAAGAGCACAGCCTGGGGCAGAGAGAGAGGGAGGGGAGGCCTGAGCCCGCCAGAAAAACCAGTAAGCACAGCTTCTGTGCATCGTGGGCCTCCCCCTCCACCACAGCCAGCAGAAGGGGTCCCACTGCCTGACAGCTCCAGTCCTAACGTCCCAGCCAGCCCAGTGGGCTTCTCCAGCAAGCCGAGCCTTGCGCAGAACTAGAAACCCAGGCACCTCCTGGGTTTTGCAGAAAAGCAGGCAACAAAGACGTCAGAGGCCCCCATCGTTCTCCCTGGCTGCACCTTGACCTCAGGCGCTTGCCTTTTAGAGACAGGGTGTCGCTCTGCTCCCCAGGCTGGAACGCAGTGGAACCATCACAGCTCACTGCAATCTCAAACTCCTGGGCTCAAGCAATCCTCCTGCCTCAGCCTCCTGAGTAGCTAAGCCTGCAGGCACACGCCACGGTGCCCAGAGAATTTTTAGATTTTTTTTGTAGAGATGGGATCTCACTATGTTGCCCAGGCTGGCCTCAAACTCCTGAGCTCAAGGATCGCCTTGCCTCAGCCTCTCAAAGTGCTGGGATGACAGGCATGAACCACTGCACCCAGCGAGACTTAACCTGTTTATGGAAACACTTGTTGGAAATGGCAGTATATAGGCGGAATTAGCAAGAGCTACGGAGGTCTGCGGGGGCTTATCAGTGACAGGACAGGCTCCCTGAGGCCCCTCTCAGACTCTCCAGGCAGCATGAGGGCCCCGGGGGGCCTGGGCTTATCCACTCACCAACCCAGCAGCCCCTTCCCTCCAGCAATGGAGGATGGAAGGGCTCAGCCACCCCTCCAGCTCCTGATGGTCTTTGCAGTGCTCGGGACGAGGCTGGAGCTTAAAGACAGCCAGCAGCTGGACAGACCCACGCCAACAGGCAGAGGCGGGGGCAGCATTCTCACTGTGTCCTCTCGGATTCTGTATGTACTTCTGGCCAAAATATTTACCTCCCTCTTGCAAGTCAGCTGCCTGGAACTCACCTTTCACGTGCAGCTGATGCAAGGTCACACCCTCCACCCACCTTCTTATCTAACCTCCCACACCAAGCCAATATCTTCTCTGCCCTGAAGCACCCCAGACCAGCTACCAGGCAACCAGTGGGCACCCCTACAGCGCAAGTCCAGCAGAATGACTCAATCCAGCCAATCCTAAACTGTTTACTCTGCTCTGCCTCAACTTTCTTTCTTTTTTTTTTTTTTTTTGGAGGCAGAGTCTTGCTCTGTTACCCAGGCTGGAGGGCAGTCGTGCGATCTCAGCTTACGGCAACCTCTGCTTCTGGGGTTCAAGCGATTCTCCTGCCTCAGCCTCCCAAGTAGCAGGGATTGCCAGCATGTGCCATCACGTCCGGCTAATTCTTTGTATTATTAGTAGAGATGGAGTTTCTCCATGTTGGCCAGGCTGGTCTCAAACTCCTACGCTCACGCAATCTGCCCACCTCCGCCTCCCAAAATGCTGGGATTACAGACATGAGCCACTGTGCCCGTCTACTTCGACTTTCCTATGGAAGCCCTAATGCTGGCTCTAACGTATACCTTTCTCACACTCCTGCTTCTGCTTGTCCAAACTTAGTAATTCCCAGGTGGCCCTGCATGGCATGGCATGCCCCTCCTCACATGAAAATTAATAAAGTCTTCTTTCCATGGCATGGGCCACTCTGTGTCATCCCACCGTCATACCCCTATAAATTAAATCCTAGGAATTATTTTAAAATAGGCTGGCATCAGCTAGGCATGGTGGCTCATGCCTGTAATCCCAACACTTTGGGAGGCCAGGGTGGGAGGATCACGAGGTCAGGAGTTCAAGACCAGCCTGGCCAACATAGTGAAACCCCGTCTCTAATAAAAATTTTTAAAAATCATCCAGGCATGGTGGCAGTCACCTGTAACCCAGCTACTTGGGAGACTGAGGCAGGAGAATCACTTGAACCCAAGAGGCGGTGGTTACAGTGAGCAGAGATCCAGCCACTGCACTCCAGCCTGGGCAACAGTGTGAGACTCTGTCTCAAAAAAAAAAAAAAAGGCAGGTATCTCACAGTGCCTCACGGACCGCAGGGAAGCCCACGGCCCAAGTGAGGGCACAATACATCCATTCCATGGGACCCTCAGCAGCTTGCCAGTAGTATAAAGCCACCATGTGCCAGGCACCACATGGAGAGCTTGCCTCACTGGCTCACGGAACCCTAAGAGCCAGGTTTTGAGTAGACCTTGTTATTTCGCCCACTTCACAGATGAGGAAACTGAGGCTCAGACTAGTTGAAGCCTGTCCAAAGCCAAACAGCTCCTTTGTGATGTAGAAAAGATGCAGGCGGGAACTTGGGGTGGAGCCAGGACCCTGAAGGCCTGTTTTCAGGGGCCACGAACCCAGAAGGGTCTGGAGGAAGTGAGGAAGGAGAGAAAGTGCTTACTTACCTAAGGCAGGAACCGCACTGCTGAGCCTCCCAGTGAGAAAGATGTTCACTGTGGGAGACACAGAGAAGGGGTCAGGGGTCCCAGGTACCTGCTGGGGACCAGCAGCAGCCCATGAGGGACACCACAGCTAAACCCAAGGCTGGCCTACTGGTCCCCTTCCTCTTACCTGGCAAGGCCCAGAGCACAGCCTAAGCCTGCCCATCAAGAGAGCTTAACCTCACCCCGTCTCCCTGCCTCCTTGCTCTGTTATCCAGGCTGGAGTGCACAGCTCACTGCAGCTTCAAACTCCTGGGCTCAAGCAATCCTCCCACCTGAGCCTCCCAAGTAGCTGGGACTACAGGTGCGGACCACTATGCCTGGTTATTTCTTATTTTTGTAGAGATGAGGTCTCATTGTGTTGCTCAGGCTGGTCTCAAACTCCCAGCCTCAAGCAATCCTCCTGCCTTGGCCTCTCAAAGTGCTGGGATTCCAGGCACCAGCCACCACACCTGGCCTGCTCCTGCTACATTGAAAGCTTCCCCCTCCAAAGGGCTTTGCTTGCCCAGCAGCAGCAGGGGCGGGAGGGGAGGCCGTTCTGATCACCCCATTTACAGGGCCCGCAGACAGTGACGGAACCATGCTCTTCCCCCATGCCACGCTGACCTTGAGAAGGGAGACAAAAGCTCCCCAGCCAGCCCTCATGTGCGCACCTCCATGGGGTTGGCCCTTACTTTCACCTTCTGCTCTGTCCCAGGGGTTAAGCGCCCAGAGAGAAGATGCGAGCAGAGTTGGGGGTCAAGCCCAACTTCCCGGGGTTCAGGATGTGGGTCAGATGCTGCCTGGCCAGGAAGCAGGAGCTGCTGTCCCCACTCAGGACACCCAGGACCCCTGGATAGAGCCAGGCCAAAGTTCCTGAGCACAGAGGGCCTGTCCCCCTGCCCTGCTCACCAAGGATGCCAGCACCCAGCAGCTCAGAGCCCAGCACACACGGCCCCCCACCCAGGTTGGGGTGGGTGCGTTGAGTTTACACCCTCCATTCTCTCCAATGTATGTATATCCCATTGAGCCAGGCTCACACAACTAGGGAGGGCCTGCCAGAGCCTGGGAGCTCCCTGACGCCTGGGGGTGATTACTTTGTCATTTCAGTGGCTTCAGCAAACCTGTCAGGTTACAGAGCCCTCACTGGTGACATCACAGGGTGTCCCCTAATGACCCCCAGTTCGTATAATGGCCTCCCTCCTTCATCACAGTAAATAAAGGAGCCATGTGGGTTGGGGATTTAACTCCTTCTCCTCTCGCCCACACAGAGCCCTGGAAAGCTGGACAGAAAAACTTCCAGGCAGGGCGGGAGCCCCTCCCACCCCATGCCCGACCTGGACAGGTCCCTGGCCCAACCCAAGCACCCCCCTAGACTGAACAGGCCTTCCCGGGGTCTGAGAGACACAAACGGAAAACAGGAGTCCCCTGGAAGCTGCCTCCGCTCTGGCACCCTCCTCCAGCCCTGCCCCGCACCCCGAGTCCCCATCTGTGGCTCACACCCGCCCCCACCCCCAACTCCGGGCCGGAAACAGTTTCTTCTTCAGGGGACAGCCGGCCTGGCCTTTGTCCCCAGCTCCCGGGATCCCCTGGCTTCCAGGCTCAGCGAAGGCGGGCCTAGTGAAGGCTGCCGCCTGCACGAAGGGCCGCCTACCAGCGCTCAGCCCCGGGTTCCTGGCGCTACTCCGAGCCGGGCGGGATCCGGGGCTGCGCCACCAGAGTCGCCCTCTCAGGCCCGGAGCCCGGCGGGCGGACAGGCGGTACTGAGCGCTTTCTGGGCCTCTGCGCGGGAGACACCGCGATGCGGGGCCCCGGGAAGCCAATGTCGGAGAGGGGATCTGTCAGGGCGCCGCGCGGAGCTGCCACACGGGGACCCGGACCCGCCCGGCCCGCGCGGCCCACTCACCGAGACAGACTACGGCCAGCTGCGCCCGGGCGCCCGGCGCGCCCTCCAGCCCCGCGGCCGCGCGCTTATCCATGCCGGGCCCGGCGGCCCGCGGGCGCCGCCTCCTGCCTCCTGGCTCCGGCTCTGGCTACGGCTGCGGCCGGGGTTCGGGATCGGGCTCCGGCTGGCGCGGCGGCTGCGGCCCGGGTGCAGACGGCGGCTCCCGAGGCGTCTTTGTGCGGTGGCGGTGCAGGCCCGTACCGCACGCGGGGCCACATCGGCCGCGGCGTCACGGGCCCTGCGGGGGCTCAGCGGCGGCCGCCAGGGAGGACCCCCGCCCGCCGCTGCCCCCGCGCCCCCGGAGCCCCGCCGCGGCCGGCCTGGGCCCGGGGACCCCTGGCGCGCCCATGCCCCGCAACGCGCAGCCCGCCCGGCCCCGGCGCCCCCGGGCCGCCCCGCGCTGCGGCCAGCCCACCGGGCCGGGTGCCGCCGGTGGAGCGTCCGTGGGTCTGTCGGCCGTCCCGCCCGGCCCCTCACCCGCGCCCGGAGCCCGGAGGCCTCGCTGCGCCAGCCACGTGACGCGCCCGCCGAGCCGCAGTGGCGCTGGCAGGGCGGGCGGAGGAGGCTGGGGGGGGGGGGCCGGGGGCGCACGCCCCGCCTTGGGGTGCTGGACAGCTCCGCGCACAGGCCCCGCCCCATCCGCGCCCCCAGCCCTCCAGCCCTCCAGCCCAGCGCTCCAGGCTGGCGGTGCGCCCTGTGTCCCTGCCGCTGCGCGCCTGGCTTCCTCCCGGGCCCATGAATTGGTTCCTTCTGGACTGGGAAAAGGTGGGAGAGAGAGGGCTGCTTAGGGGACCTCACAGGGGTGGCGCAAGGCTAAGGACTATCTTTCTCGCAAGGTGTCCCTGTTCCTGCCCCTCCGATTCTTTCACTTGCCACAGCCCAAGTGCCCTGTCACATCTGTAAGAGGAACCTCCTGTGCCGAGCAAGACCTGTTAAGGGACATTGGTGAACACGCCAGAGGCCTCTGGACATCTCCCAGGGCCCCCTGAGCCTACCCTGTTACCCGTTATCCTCGCGAGGCTGGGGACTGGGAGCAGGCCTGCTTCTTAGGCTGGGGCTGCCATCTGGAGAGCTGTCCACCAAGAGGTTGAATCCAACGAGGCAAAACCAGGAGAGACAGGTGGAACGTTTGGGAAGGCCAGTTAGGGTCAAGACGGATGAAATCAGAGGTCCCCAAAGGCTCCATGGCACAGAGGGTGCACCAACCTGAGCTGAGGCTCCCAACCCTTTTCTAACACCCCCAGCTCCTCATTTGATATTCTCCGTATATGGAGAGAAGGTTGAGAGAAACTGATGGTCCGTTAGTGAAATCGTACACACTCACTCACTTGGACTGCACAGGTTGATTGGATTTTAATAGAAATTGAGGGGAAGAAAAATCCTTAGTTTTTCTAGGTTTTCTTGTTCTCTCTCTTCTAACTCCTTTGGTGATTTTTCCAAAGCAGACTTCTTTGGAAATGTATTCAAGAATGTAAAAATCAAATGGCAAGATATGTTACAGATTGACCGCATAGAGCACTAGCCTGTGTGTAATTTGGTTTCAGAATTTCCTCAGACTGCTGACTTCGGAAGAGCAGGCATTTATTTATGCATGGCAAAAGCGCTCCACAGAGGAAGGGGCAATGGTAGGGTGGATCTGCAGTTTATTTGTTTGTTGTTGCTGTTGCTGCTGCTTAGTTTTTTTTAGAGACAGTCTCGCTTTGTCACCCAGGCTAGAATGCAGTGCTGCAACCAGCTCCCTGTACCCTCAAACTCCTGGACTCAAGCAATCCTCCCACCTCAGCCTCCCAAATAGCTGGGATGACAGGTGTGCACCACCATGCCAGGCTAATTTTCTAAGTTTTTTGTAGAGACAAGATCTTGCTCTGGTGCCCAGGCTGGAGTGCAGTGGTGCGATCACGGCTCTGCAACCTTAAACTCCGGGACTCAAGGGATCCTCTTGCCTCAGCCTCCCAAAGTGCTGGGATGACAGACATGAGCCACCACACCTGGCCAAAATACGCAGCTTTGTTGCCACTTGAAGATGCTGCCTGCTTCAATGCATGTTTTGCAAGTTATGTAAGGAATCTAGGGTCCAGACCAATGACCAATATGGGAGTTACATTGGAACCTGAAGCAAAAGAAAATCATAAGCCCCTAGATGTACTTATCAAAATATCCTCCTATATTTTGAACCAAGCGGAAAGGCTAGTAAAAGCTCTACAATCACAAAACATGACTATATCTAAATGTCGGTGCTCCTGAATCAATCTGTGCACATCCCATTGTGAACCCTCCTAAACCCACACAGCAAGAAATGGCCAAGATATCCAGGTACCTTGGGCTGATTGGAAATAACTGTCCCCATTGCACACACACAAAAAAATTTGCATTAAAGCTGATTTATCTTGATTATTGAGGTTTTTGGCACTTCCTTCAATTCTGTGCCCGAGGTGAGTGCCCCACTCCCCTATTCTACTCCCTGCCCATATTGAGACCTTGGCTCTCTGACACCCCATTTCCAGTTTGTCTCATGATGGTCTAGTGCCCCCTAGAGGCTGCTGTGCCAGGCAGGACACTTGCTGGGGTCCCCAATGCAGCTCTGGCCCAATCCTCACCACCCCCCCACCCCCACCCCCGCCACCCTCCCACCACTTCTGGAAAGGTTCCTGGTATTCCTGTCTCTGCTGCGACACTCTTCCACTCTAGCTGCAGTCGCCTGGGTCCCTCCACTTCTGACACCTTTTCATAAACATCCCCCATTGACTCAAGCTACATCCAGAATGTGTCTATTCATCACAATCTGAAAGCTTCCAACTAGTGGAGAATTCAGTACTGGGAAGGAGATGATGGTTGTGGACCTAGAACATGGGAACTGGCTGGGGCAGGTGAGAGAGCAGTTCGGGGACAGAGGGGCTCAGACATGAGAGCAGGGGCTTCCTGGTAAGAAGCTTCCTGGTTAGGAGGAAGCAAAGCTGCTGTCACACTCATTGTGGGCCAGTGACCCCTTCAGGAATCGGTTCCAGGAGTGAGGAGTCAGAGGACAGGCAGAGAGCAGACAGTAGAGGCACAGAGGCATCCCATGTAAGTCCCCACCCCATCCCAAACATGAGGGCCACCACCATTGCCCACTGATCAGTTGCACAGCCCAAGCCCACATGTGACACAGAAGAAAATGACACAGGAGAGTCCCACATCCTCCACCATCATTCACCCACAGGCAGATGTTCAAACTCAAGCCCTCTCTTATCCAACTGCTTACTAGACGCCAATGAAGACAACTCTGCATTGAATGGTGTCTTTCCTGATTTCAAATAACTAGAATCAGCCAGGTGCGGTGGCTCACACTTGTAATCCCAGCACTTTGGGAAGCTGAGGTGGGAAGATCACTTGAGGCCAGAAATTCTAGACGAGCCTGAGCAACATAGCAAGACCCTGGATCTACAAAAAAATTTTTTTTAATGTGTTGGGCCTGGTGGCATGCATCTGTAGTCTCAGATACTCAGGAGGCTGAGGTGACAGCATTGCTTGGACCCAGGAGTCTGAGGCTTCTGTGAGCCGTGATCACACGCTGCACTCCAGCCTGGGCAACAGAGTGAGACCCTGTCTCAAAAAAACACAAAACAAACAACAACAACAAAATCCTAGAGTTTATTTGAAGGTCAAAGGCCAAAAGTGGCTTTGGCAAATAAAACTGAAAAAACTATTTTATAATCACCTGTCCAGGTTTATCACAGGTGACTTCCAGGAGGGCAAACCCCACATTATCCTAACTGAGACATAGACCAGATACCCCTCATCCCCACATCTGCCCCTTCTCTACTGTGCCCTACTCAGTTCATTGCCAGGTTCATTACTGAGTCAATAATTTTTACTCCAATCTCCCTATATCCAAACCATCACTACAACCTGCTAGCCCCCACAATGTATCTCAAATTTACCCACCTCTCTCCATCACCATGACCACCTCCCTGGCCCCAGCCACCATCTCCTCTCTCTCTGGACCTCCACAGAAGCCCCCCATGTGGTCCCTTGCCTCTGAATTCATCACTCACATTCTTAACTTGCAAATTGGTTCATCCCCACTGCTGAAAATGCCGGATCACTTTAGACCAGGCGTTTGAGACCAGCCTGGCCATCATGGAAAAACTCCATCTCTACTAAAAATACAAAAATTAGCCAGGCCTGGAGGCGAACACCTGTAATCCCAGCTACTCAGGAGGCTGAGGCAGGAGAATCTCTTGAACCCAGGAGGCAGGGGTTGCAGTGAGCTGAGATCTTGCCACTGCACTCCAGCCTGGGTGACAGAACAAGACTCTCCCTCAAAAATAAATAAATAAAAATAAATTTAGAATACTACAAATAAACTGGCAACATATGTTTGCAATAACAGCATTTCGTCCTGAGCTCTATGGGATGGGGCAGCCAGCCCGGGGTTGGTGCTTTGACTTCAGTGCAGCTTCCTAGCATTTCTGAAATCCCGGGGCAGGCGGGGGTGGATTTTGGTCAGTTCAGGTGGGAACAGCAAAGCTCAGAGCTGAGTGCCTGCTTGCCTGTGTAAGTGCTTGGGGAACACCCAGCCACAGTGCACCCATGCAGTCTGCTGAGTCTGCAGGAACGTCTGTCCGTCCGGGGCAGTGGGCGTGGTTTACCCAAGTGCATCTAGCCATAGACGCTCTCCAGGCTGCAGCCAGTTCCTAGAACCTTAATAGACCAGCGGCAGTAAAATCATTTCACCTTCAATATTGAGCAGTAATTTTAAAATTACAGGCCTGGAACGGTGATAGTAAGTGTGTCATAAAAGCACCATTCCAAAAAAAAAGGCTTTTATTGCAATGAAAATGTTAGCAGCACGTTGCCCCTTGGTTTACATAACCCTCTCTGCAGGAACTTCCAGTGCTGAGTGCAGTTCCCATTTTCAACCAAAAAGCTCCCTCGGCCTTGCTGAAGCACTCAGAAGTGCCCTGAATCAATAATCATTTGTGTATTGATTTGGGGGAGAATCAATCCAATCCTGTCCACCTCACTAAATTATGAATGGGGCCGAGCTCATCAGAAACCCCAAGGTGGTTAACAGGTAAGATTTGTTCTTTAACCCTGTTGGTTCCTGATATGGTTTGGATATTTGTCCCTTCCAAACCTCATGTTGAAATGTGACCCCCAACCAGTGTTGGAGGTGGGGCCTGGTGGGAGGTATTTGGGTCTTGGGAGTGCATTCCTCAGGAATGCTTTGGTGCCCTCCATACCCTAATGAATGAGTGAGAGCTGACTGCTTAAAAGAGCCTGGAGGCTGTGCCCGGTGGCTCATGCCTGTAATTCCAGCATTTTGGGAGGCCGAGGCGGGTGAATCACGAGGTCAAGAGTTTGAGAACAGCCTGGCCAACATGGTGAAACCCCGTCTCTACTAAAAATACAAAAATTAGCTGGGCTTGGTGGCGCATGCCTGTAATCCCTGCTACTCGGGAGGCTGAGACAGGAGAATCGCTTGAACCTGGGAGACGGAGGTTGCAGTGAGCCGAGATTGTGCCACTGCACTCTAGCCTGGTGACAGAGCAAGACTCCATCTCAAAAAAAAAAAAAAAAAAAAAAAGTCTGGCACCTCCTCCTACTTCCTTCCTCTGTTGCCATGTGGCACTGGCTCCCCCTTTGCCTTCGACCTTGATTGGAATTTTTTTTTTTTTAGATCGAGTCTCACTCTGTAGCCCAGGCTGGAGTGCAATGGTGCAATCTCAGCTCACTGCAACTTCCGCCTCCCAGGTTCAAGCGATTCTCCCACCTCAGCCTCCCGAGTAGCTGGGATTACAGGCACCCACTACCACACCCAGCATTTCTTTTTTTTTTTTTTTTT
>CAUYQU010097155.1:0-40027 GCA_963574635.1 Cheracebus regulus | reverse complement strand
CTGAGTGGACGTCCAGCTTGTTAATTCCCAGCTCTGGAATCTATGTAATTTTCACTGTGGCGACCTGCAACGCTAGCTAAAACAGCAGCATTGAAATTTGTGGTGCTTTTCTGCCCGGGGGTCTCCGGTGTGACTTCCCTCTTCAATCCCTTTTTCAATCAGCTGGATGGACTGCTCTGCCTTCACAGAGCTCCAAACATCATCCAAAAGTAGGCTCAGTCTCGTTTACTCTGCACCAAGAGCTGCCGAGCCAAGGCGCCGGCAAAAAAGCCGCGCCAGCCGAAAGGGTCGTGCTGGCGAACCGTGGGGCTCCTCCGCTGCGAATGTCCTGGTCCGTGGGCAGCAAAAATTTATCGGTAAGTGTGGCGTCCACTGGCTCTCTGCGCTTTTACTGGGAGCTGCAATCCTGAGCTGCTAGTGATTGGCCATCTTGGATCTCTCTCCTATTATTTATTTAAAAAGGATTTAAAGACGGGGTTTCACCATGTTGGTCAGGCTGGTCTTGAACTCTGGACCTCAGGTGATCTGCCCACCTCGGCCTCCCAGAGTGCTGGGATTACAGGCATGAGCCACCATGCCCGGCCTTCACTTGTATAATGTTTTACTCATACTAGAAATATTTTATATTTTTCAGTTTGGTGAAATTTATAAACATTCTGTTCTAATTACACACTCTGTGTAAACATAATTTTGTAATGGCTGGATAATGTACTATTGAATGGATACACCATAATATGCTAAACTTTTCCCCTAGTGTTGGACAAAAATTTAGAGTAAGTGAAGTTTACTGAAAGCTGTTTGTAACTCAGTCAGGCATGTCAACAATTTTATAATTCTGGGATCACATGGGAACCAGGAAGTAAAAGTCAAGAACATTACGTCATGAAATGGAAAAGATTGTGAACTTTTAAATGGAGGACAAATAGAAATAAACAACCCATGAGAATGCATGCCATTTGCAGAAAAGCAAAAGAGTTATTTGCAGGCATCTCATTGAAACTGTGAGGAAGAAAGATCCTGAGTGGGCAAGATACAGTAAGTGGAGAACAATTTGACCATTTATTTATTCACTAAATATTTGTTGAGGAGTTGCTATGTGCTAAGCAGTGTTCTAGGCCCTGGGAATAAAGCAGTGAACAAAACAAAGAGAATTCTTCCTCCATTAGAGCTTTCATTTTAGTTGGGAGAGAGAAATAATAGACAAATAAACATATGGTATACATGAAGAAAAATAAAATAGAGCCAAGGGATAAGGAGTATGTAGGTAATGGCTGTTCTTGATAGGATGGTTAGAGCAGGCTTCTCTTAAAAGTTGACACTTGAACAAAGAACCCAGTGGGTTTAAGAAGTGAGCATTGCCCATTGTTACTAAGACTGTTGTGCTTAAATGTCAAGTGATTTTTTTTTTTGAGACAGGTCTTTGTTATATTTCAGTGAACATACAAAAACACATGTACAAAGTTTCATAGGTTTACTTTTTATAAGACATTTTATTATAAAAGTTTTCAAACATTTGTTACAGTGGACACCCACACACTCACCACCTAGATTCTACCATGAGTATTTTATCATCCTTGCTTGTTACCCGTCTGCCTATGTATCTGTATCTCTCCCATCATAGGTTTAATTTTAATGTTGGTGTCTTTACCCTTTATTCTGTACATTCTGAAGCTAATCACTTGTGAATTCTTTTTGCCACAGAGGTTTCCAGAAACTTAATTCATGAGTAGGAAGAAATTTTATATTCATTTTTATATTATTTGTGTGGATTTTAATTTTATTTCATTTGGTGTTTTACATGCAGTTCCTCAATCCATTTGGAATTCATTTGGGTTGTAGTATAAGGCAAGGGTCTTGCTTTATTTATTATTTCCTTTACAGTTGATTTCCCCAACATTTGTGGCCTTTGGTACATGATCTGGTCATTTTTTAAAAAAATGATACATGTTTTTGGCTGGGCGTGGTGGCTCACGCCTGTAATTCCGACACTTTTGGAGGCTGAGGCAGACGTTATCACCTGAGGTCAAGAGTTCAAGGCCAGCCTGGCCAACATGGCGAAACCTCGTCTCTACTGAAAATAGGAAAATTAGCCAGGCATGGTGGCAGGTGCCTGTAATCCCAGCTACTCAGGAGGCAGAGGCAGGAGAGTCACTTGAACCTGAGGCAGGAGAATCGCACTATTGCACTCCATCCTAGCAACAGAGTGAGAATCCATCTCAAAATAAATCAAATAATAATAATACAAGTTTTTATAAAAGCTTGGTTATTTTTCAAATGTGTCATCTGTGTTCACTTGATTTGGCTGTTTATTTTGCTAGTACTTTAACAATTTCATTTCATGATACATTGTAATATGTGGCTAGGCAAATCACCCCAGTTTTCTTTTTCAGAGTTTTCTTATTTGTGCTACATATTTGCAAATGAATATTAAAGTCACCCATGTTCTAAATCCTTGTTGCAAGTTTAATCAATATTCATATTTCTTGTTTTTTTGGAAGGAGTCTTTCCTCATCTGGAAAAGGATAAAAATAGCAGTCTTTTGATAGGATTATTATATGGATTAAATAACACACATGAAGTGTTTAATATGGCTTGTCAACTCAGAGCTTTTTCTGATTTTTCAGAAGGCTCTAAGATTTATCTGGGCTCTACCTAATTGTAATTCATTTCTGGAGTTTCCCAGATCCATTTTTAAGCAAGAAAAGATAACTTTGGGATATTACCAATTCAGAAATCAAGCACATTGGAGGAGAAGTGACAGCAATACCCAAGAATGTCTCCCTGCCCTTGTTGTAGGATGCTCTAGTATTGTTATGACTAAATGTCTCACAGAATTCTCTTACCCTTAGCCGCACTTCTGCAGTGCCCATTTTGCATAGCCAGCAGTGGTCTGGGGTTCAGTTGATGTTCATACTCACATGTCACAATAGACTGGAATCGAGCACCAGTTTTAGTTAGCTTTATATAAGGATGCAGGACAGGAAACATTACAGCATCAAACACGTCTTCATCAAGGACCTTCCCACCACCTATGTGTGGTTTTCCAGCCCACAGAAGACACACTCAACCATTGGTGATCAGAATAAGTGGGAACGTGTGGACCACCCCAGCATGGGAAGCTCAGCACAGCAACTGTCCCTTATAACAGCTCTTGAGCATGCATGGCTTCCAGAGGTCTGCATGCCTGCTCACACCTCTCAGTCCAGATGCAGTCCACTTCCAGGAGTATCTTTCACAGCACCTGACCCAGCTGCCACGCCACAGTTATCTTAACTCAGTATATTTCAAGGAAATGATATAAGAAAAGTTACATCTGGGATCACCTTCTCATGGAGAAAAGATGTAGCCTGCTCTAGATCCTTTTTCCTCACCACATCACTCTTAGTGTCTGGTTCTCTTCCTGGCACTGCAGTTTTCTAACAGGAATAGGCTTTAGAACCTCCTCACCTCACTGAGGAAACCCTGTGGTACTCTGTTTACCAAAACAACAGGGAGCCTAAGTGATGTTTCTTCCATATACCTTCTGTTTTCATAGGGTGGGGTAAGATACTCGTCCACATTTGCTAGGGTCTCCTGCTGCTGCTTCTGGCCATAAGATTTTCACTCAGGAAAGGGAGGGGTTCAGGTCATCCCTGGTGGTTCTTCTAGCTCCCTCATCAGCACTGTTTTCCGTAGACATTCTTTCAGATTTCTACTCAATTTCTCCTGCTGTGTGGTCCCTGCCTCATCTGAATTTAAAATTCTATCTCCTTGGATGTGGTCTCCTTGTGCTCCTCTCTCCAGACTTGGTATCTCAGCAGAGCCATTTCTGTTTTTGGGTACTCCTTTTGAGGATGGACCCACGATGCTGGACATTTCTCCTTTCTGTCTTCAGAGGACTGACTGTTCTTTCCCCAGCGCCTGGTATCAAGTAAATTTCCAATTCACATTGCAGTATTCTCAAGGTTTAAGAAGTAATAGATGGTGCAGGGTATGCTAAGATGATGTCAGCCAAAGTGACATTTACTTGATTCAACAAAAGTAAACATCACAATTTGCTTATTTCGACCCTGATTCTTTTTTACCCAAATTTTTTTTCCTGCAAAAAGTACAGTAGAGGTAGAGAAAATGGGAAAGGCTATGTTTATTTTTCCCCGAGAAACAGGATTCCCTGTTTCTTTCTCAGATATGCCTGTGTCTGACCTGAGAAGACAACTGTCTACTAATGCTGAAAATTCAGACAAGCAATGAGCAATGGGAGAGTATTACAGAATCAAAAAGAAGACAGGCTGCTGCTTATTTCTTTCCTTTCTTTCCTTGTTCTACCAACATTTTGGGGGGTTCCAAGAATTAAGTGCTAGAGATAGAATTAACTTTGAGATTATCAACACTGCTGGAATCTTTTGTAAAAAATTACAGTTTCATTATCATTTCACTCATTCTCAGTGGCTACTTGATAGAGCATCTAGGCCTATTTTTTATATGGTTGCAGAATGAGGGAGTATAACAGTAGCCCACATTTATTGAGCATTTGCTATGCACTAAGTGCTGTGATAAGCACTCTACAGGTCTTAACTCATTTAAGCATCATAATACCCATTTTAGGTAGGTACTGATGTTATGCCCATTTTACAGGTGAGAAAACTGAGACACAGAGGTTAATCATCTCAAGGTCACACGAGGTCAAAGGAGAGCCATCATTGGGCTCAGTCTGGGTCTAAAATCTATGTTCTAACCCACCACACTATACTGTCTCTTATACATTAATTATCTGTTTTTGTTTCATAATGGTTATTAATATTTGATTGCACAATAGGGAATCTTTTAGCATACCCAATTAATGGAGTAACTGTTTATCTTCATATATATTGTGTTAAGGTTCTTAGTTTCAGTCAATCCTTTCAATATTTCTTATTAAATTATTGATCTGGATCTTAAGAAGGAGAAAGGTACACTTGGATCAAATTGATTTCTTCTGTGACCTTAGAATAAATTTCTCATCAAGAAACTTGATTACCATCTTATGTTTTTATTTTCCATAATAAATTGTGGACTTTACGCCATCTCTGAGCTCGACTTGTCTCATAGGGGTTTTCTGGCCATTTTATAGTAGCAAACAATGAAGCAGATACTTGTACCCCATGAAAAGCTCCAGCTCTAGTGCCCATTTCCTGATATCAAGAGTTGAACTATCTCCAAGTGGGTCTGACCCCCTCCTGTCTCAGTGGACTTCCCTTTGCATTCCCATGGGCCCCTTAGGTTTGCTGACACTCAGGGGAAGAGGAGTGAGGTGGAGATGCTTGTTCTCTTTTGTACTTTTAAATCTGAGTGCTCAATTCACTTATCTGAATTTGTTAAGAGTGTTATATGTTGTGAAGTTTTAAATCAGAGTCTAGTCTATATATGGGAGGTCTAATCTAGCCCAAGCTTTTCCCTTTTTCCCCCTAGTAAGATATTTGGGATGGTAACTTCCCACCAGGATTGACTTACACTGAAAAATGAGCCAGCATTTTTTGTTCCTATTCACTTGAGTTTCAGAAATTTTACTTCATATTTCTTCAGTAGTATTGAGATGTCATTAACACATGTTAAGTATTTATATGTGGTTCAGTTTCAAAGTGTATTTCACCATGCTTTTTATTTATTTATTTTGTCATTCTCCAGTTGTTTTAACAGCAAGTTTTGTCTGCCTACAGGAGAATATTAAAAAGTGAGCCTCCATATCCCCAAGAAATGAGTGCTTTAGCTAAAGACCTAATTCAGCGTCTTTTGATGAAAGATCCTAAGAAGAGACTGGGATGTGGTCCACGTGATGCAGATGAAATCAAAGAACATCTCTTCTTTCAGGTGAAATTATTGAATAAATTGTTTCCTACTCCTTGCTGTTTTCAGGGTCCTTGGCATTCTTGGTGAAATTAATGAACACAGTCCCCCTTGGGATCATTTTCCCCTGACATTTCATCGTATCAGTAAGCCTGACCTAAATATTATGGTCTGAAGGGACCATTTAGGTTTTTTTTATTCTGTAAATTAAGCTTTTACATTATTATCACCAAAACAAATGAAAATATCAAAATGAAGAAAACTCTCATCAAGTAAGCTTGTGTTATTTATTGCTTTTTAAATATATAAAAACAAATATTGATTGGAAATGAGAATTATTTGTGTACTTCTGTGCTCAAAAAAAGGCATATTTCTTTTAGTTTCTCAATATAATTATTTTTTAAAATACTACTGCACATCTTACAGAAGTTCAGTAACATAATGAGAAATACATTTAGAATCAAATAAACTTTATTTTATGTATTTCATAGATTTCACATGGCCTGGAAAGATTAGTCTTTGAACAGACTTTCAAATAACTTGTTCTGAAGTTTATCTCAA
This sequence comes from Cheracebus regulus, assembly GCA_963574635.1. Lineage (NCBI taxonomy): Eukaryota > Metazoa > Chordata > Mammalia > Primates > Pitheciidae > Cheracebus > Cheracebus regulus. Next base: position 33,664 of record CAUYQU010097155.1, on the reverse strand, counting down.
AAATTAGCAGGTAAAATTTAAGAAATGATTTGAGCAAAGTACCCTTGATCATGTTTTCCTAAGATCATTTTCTCCATTGCTCCCTGTATTTGGGAATATTGCAGTGTGTCTTTCATATTAGAGAAATTTCTCTTTTCAGTAGTTTGGAATAATAATTTTAGATTGCTTAATTGCTTCGACTTTTTAAATGATCGGGACACTTTTGGAAAGACCAAAATTCTACTTGTAAAGGCCTAAATGGCCTTTTTCTCTGTAAATGGAGCGGGGGTGGAAAGGATCATAATAGCATTCCATTTTCTACATATTAAACATTCTCCTGCTAACAACATGTTTCTTTAAATTACCCCTTTCCTGTAGAAGTTTCTCTTAATATATGTACAATAGCCAAGCACAAGTTATGTGCTTATAATGGAAAACATTACAGCTGCAGAGAGAAAAAAAACACTAATTAGAAAGTCAAGAGACTGTGTTCAGATCCTGACTCTTCCACCAACTGGTGTTTGAATGAAAGGGTCTTTCTTATTTCTGGGCTTCAGTTTCACTGGATCAAATAAAGAACTAAATCAATCCCATTTTAGCTGAGAAATTTGAAGATCTGTAATTTAATTATTTTGTTTCTATTGTATCTACAAGACAGCATAATAAAAACATTGTATGGTAGTTGATTAAATTTACTGAATTTTATCAACCAAGAAGTGCACATTTTCATATTGTATCATCACTGAAATCAATATGCATATTACAGTGGCCATCATCTTATATTCTTATTATTAATACTTTTTTCTTAATGGTACATAAAATAATTGTGTATCTTACTATCAGTGATGGCATGTTAGATTTGAAGAAATATGGTAATAGGAGATCTGTAGTATTTAATTCAGTAAGTGTTATCTGAGGTTATTTTAAATGATAGGAGCACAAAGAAACAGAGCAAAGGGCTGGATTTCAGTAATGTAACTCAGTAAGTGAAGTGACCTAGATAGAAAAGGGGCTTGCATTCTGTGAGGGACATAAGAAGCAGTGTTTAAAATGCTTGAACACAGTTGAATAAGAAAAGAGAGATCACATCAGTGTGATAATGTCATTTGAACTCCTAGACATAAGCACATGCATGATTTATGGTGAATTTATTTTCCAGTCTGTCTGGATGACCAGGAGGAAAAGCAAGTGCAGGTGGACAGCTAAGTAGCACTGCCTCTAGAAAATAGGAATATTCCTCTAGAGCTAATATCCACATCCGTAGAGCATTTGGAAACCTTTGATTTCAGTTTTTTGTTTTGTTTTGGGTTTTTATCGTTGTTTTTTTTTTTTTTTTTGGCTTAACACCTTTCTGAAGAGGCTCAGGACGAAAGTGTTTTTGTTATCTTTATGAGTAAACTAGGGTGTCTTGGTGCCCCCCAGAGGACACTCTGAGATTCAATAGTGATGGTCTCATCTTTGAGGCGCAGCATTGGCTACAGCTATAAACTGCTGTGGTCTTGCTTGGAAAAAAATATATTTTTTATTATCGATTTGAAATATGTTGCCTTATTTTTATCCTCTCTCCCTACCAGTCAGAATTCTAATCTATCTTTATTATTCTTAGAAAATACATTTTGACTGTTGATTTCTACTTTGTACCAACTTTCTTTGTTTTAGAAAATAAATTGGGATGATTTAGCTGCCAAAAAAGTGCCTGCACCATTTAAGCCAGTCATTCGAGATGAATTAGATGTGAGTAACTTTGCAGAAGAGTTCACAGAAATGGATCCCACTTATTCTCCTGCAGCCCTGCCCCAGAGCTCTGAGAAGCTGTTTCAGGTAATTTCCCATTCTGTGCGCACGTACACTGGCCATATGTCCTTTGAAAGAAAAGATTAATTTTCCTATATTGAAGTAGTTTTGTTGGCATCATAAAAATGGAATTCTCTAATATCTTCAAAATTATTAAGTGCAGGAATATTGCAGATTGTTAACTGAAGCTCATAGTTTGCTCAATAGCAGATATTGTTTATGTGTTTATTTTTGATAAAAGGGAAGTTTTAATTTTACACCTGACATTTTATTTTTGTTCAGACTCTTTTATAGAAAATACAGTAGTCTTTTATTTTACCTCTATTCATATTTTAAAAATTTTTTATATGTAGACAGGGTCTTACTCTGTTGCCCAGACTGGAGTGCAGCAGTGCTATCCTAGCTCACTGCAGCCTCAGATTCCTGGGCTTAAGTGGTTCTCTCACATCAGCCTCTGGGATAGCTGAGACCACAGGTGCAAACCAGCACACCCAGAAAATTTTTGTGTTTTTTTAGAGATAAGGTCTTGCCATGTTGAGCTGGTCTTGAACTTCTGGCCTCAAGTAATCCTCCTGTCTTGGCCTCCCAAAGTGCTGGGATTACAGGTATGAGCCACCATGTTCAGCCAAAAAAAACAACAACAGTTTTTTTTTAACAGATCAAGTCTCACTCTCTATCACCCAGGCTGGAGTGCAGTGGCACAATCATAGCTCATTGCAGCCTTGAACTCCTGGACTTAAGGGATCCTCCTGCCTCAGCCTCCTAAATAGTTGGAAGCAAGATGTGTGCTACCACACCCAGCTAATTAAAAAAAATTATAGAAACAGGGCCTTACTTAGTTGCCTAGGCTGATCTTGAACTCTGGCCTCAAGCCATCCTCCCGCCATGGCCTCACAAAGTGCTGGGATTGTAGGCATGAGCCACTGTGCCCAGCCCCTGTATAAAAACATTCTTTAGTTCACAATGCTATCTTATTCTTCACTGTCAATGACTAATCTTAACTGCCAGCTCTTAAAAAAGATTTAGATTTCATATTTAGAAAAGGATATTTGTCACACAAAATAAAACATTCTATTAAATGGCATCAGAGCTTTGCTTTGACCAGTATAGCTTTAGTATGCTCAATCTGGCCATCCAGACTATGTCTTTTCTTCTTTACTTATCAGTGTCTAGTATGTGACTGGGCACTTATTGAACATTTTTTTTGAATATTTGTTGATAAGTGAAGGGGTTCTAGCTTGAACGGATTAATCATCCATCTTTATACCACTTGGCTCAGAGCGTCATTCTGCCATTAGACTTTGTTCCTTTCCAAAACACAATTTTAAATTTAATTATTCTGAAGATATAAATAAGAATCAAATAATTGCTAAATTAGAAACTAATGAGACTTGCCATTTTTCCAGTTTGAAAAACAATAGCATTTAAAGACCACTTTGTGGCCAGGACTGGTAGCTCATGCCTTTAATCCTAGCACTTTGGAGGCCGAGATAGGTTGATCACTTGAGGTCAGGAGTTTGAGACCAATTCGAGACATAGCTAAACCCCATCAGGTATGGTGGCGTTTGCCTGTAATCCTAGCTATTTGGGAGGCTGAGGCAGGAGAATGGCTTGGGCACAGGAGGCAGAAGTTGCAGTGAGCCAAGATCGCACCACTGCACTCTAGCCTGGACAACAGAGCCAGACTCAGTCTCAAAAAATAATAATAATAAAATAAAGACCACTTTGTTTAATACATTGACTGAATTTTTTTTGAGAAGTCAGTTATGTTTATAAACAAAGTTTTATCAGCAAACCAGGAAAATTTCATCTATGAGTCTGATTTTAGGGGTGAAATAGGGAAGAAGTCTTTCTTGTTCTACCTTTGTTTTTGAATTGGTTTAGTTCTACCAGAAGATGGCATTATATCCTTCTGAACAGCATTGTTCAAATGATTTGAAACAATCTTGCATTTTAGATTGCAAATAAAATAAAATTAGACTTAATCTCAACAAATATTTAAGTGTTTTTCTAAGAAAAAATGTCATTACGGTCTAATCTTGAAAACTTGAAAACTGCAATTTGTTTTTCTTTATATTTCTTCGTCTTGTTTTTAGGGCTATTCCTTCGTTGCTCCTTCTATCCTATTCAAGCGTAATGCAGCTGTCGTAGACCCTCTTCAGTTTCACATGGGAGTCGAACGTCCTGGAGTGACAAATGTCGCCAGGAGTGCAATGATGAAGGTATAGATGTGGTAACTTATATGACATGTTTGTAGATTTTGTGAGTGTTTAAATACCAACTCTAATTAATCTTCTTAAGTCTAGTAAGTTTCGTAGATTTGCCATTCAACTAAAGTGGAATTAAAAAAAATGGAAATAGCAATTATTTTTCCTAAAGAATTAATGTCAAGTTGAATGAACTTCTTTTCATGATGATAGAGTATTATGTAAATAATTAAGTAGATGAAAATATAAATTACCTATAAAGTAAGATGAATTTTAGATTATAAATGTCTCCTATTCCTATTTATTAATATTAATAATTTTATTTTACTCTATAATTTATTTGATCCCTTCTGTATTACTGACATTTTCTCAAGTTAAATGATGGTGGTTTCTAAACAGGACTCTCCATTCTATCAACACTATGACCTAGATTTGAAGGACAAACCATTGGGAGAAGGTAGTTTTTCAATTTGTCGAAAGTGCGTGCATAAAAAAAGTAACCAAGCTTTTGCAGTGAAGATAATCAGCAAAAGGTATGACCATTTATAATATAATATTTTTTCTTATGTATTCATGAATTCTGTAAATTAAGAGTATTTATTTAAAATGAATATTCAGGAGAATCGCTTGAACCCGGGAGGCAGAGGTTGCAGTGAGCCGAGATCGAGCCACCGCACTCCAGCCTGACGATAGAGCAAGACTCCATCTCAAAAAAAAAAAAAAAAAATGAAACCAGTATTACATTGTAAGACTTTTTTACCCATAGGTTTAACCACTTGGCTCGTCAGTTGGTCCATTATACTTCTAGCTCTGATTGATATTTTCTGTTAAAGTAATCCATTTTAGACATAAATCATAGTTTTATTTGCTTTGGAGTTTAGAGAAAACTTCTTTGTGACAGTGACATATTTAATCAGTCTCACTTAGTGATTTTAGAAGCCATTGCCATTTCTGCTAGTTGTGTATTTGAAACTCTTTTCTCTAAAATTATTTAGAAATCTACTGATAGCTTTGAGAACCATCTAGTTGTTTTGGTAACTTATGATTATCATTAAGATTGCATATTCTTATTACCAAATTGTCAGACAAGTAGAGCATTCATTTCTTCATATGATTTGTACTTTATGACATGTTTGTAGATTTTATGACATGTACTATTTCTGACTCAGAAATAGTAATCTTCTCCAGAATATTACCTTTCCTAGTATGTGGTATAATTCATTACTTTCATGGAACCCTCATTACGATATACTGTAACATGTATATTCTGAATGTACTATAAATAAAAACAAAATTAGTGTTGGGGTAGTACTGATATAAAAACTTGCCTGAAGAGACATATGGATGCTAAGTGTTTCATCTTGCAGGTTGGAAGCCAATACTCAGAAAGAAATAACAGCTCTGAAACTCTGTGAAGGCCACCCCAATATTGTGAAGTTGCATGAAGTTTTTCATGATCAGGTATCCTACTTTTTATTCTCTGTATGCTAATTCACATACAAGGTTGTACTTTTCACCAGTTTTGTTGGTGCTGCTGAGTCAGAGTCAGGGATATGGCACATCACCCAGCTACCAGAAAGGGCAGAGAAACCACCCTCCCAAACCCTCCCCAGCCACACACTGTTCCCCAACCCCAAATCAGGTTATCCCTTCGCTTCCCATGCTTTTCTCACTCAGTAGTTGCCACCTGTGAACCTATGACAGGAAGATGGGGGGCGGGCAGGAGCTCAGTGGTGCAATCATTAGCCACAGTGTCCTTGTTGCCAATGCAACCTCTACCCACCATCACTTAATCCTGAAATACCCCTCAGGACTCAGGAATTTTGAGCCTCCAACTTCCCTTTCGCTTCTAGAATAGAACTGAGAAAGTCTGGAGCCTAATTAATGCAAGTTAAAGGACAAATAGGAAGTAGAAAGCAAAGATAGTCCTTTTATCTTCTAGCTCCAGGTGGTAAATTCTGCTCAGACACCTGGCCAGGTCATGCTGCCCCCTCTTCTACTCTCAGTCCTGCTTCGCAGCAGCAGGGGAGGAGCCCCATGTGTCCAGTTCATGTCTGTTCACCTCACCCATGACAGAAATTACACTATTCTCTGCCCCTGAGACCAGTGGGGCGGTGCGGGGGTGAGGTGATGCAGTCCTACTCAAGACAACTTGGAGGCACAAGAGTGCAAGCCAATTCTGAATGTGTTCTGCTCCAGTTTTACCAGTGAAGAAACAGATTTTGAATGGTCATAAAACTTGTCCAAGGTCACATAGCAAGTCAATGCGAATCTAATAAGCAGAACCTGGACTCCAGCTTTGGGCACTCTTTGTTGTGCTGTTGTAATATCTGTGACCAAGGATCGATGGGGCCCAGTTCTCTACCACATTGAAATATCCTCCAGTGCTGTTGCCGGGAATGATACATCATAGTGAGACCAGGCAGCAGCAGCAGTAGCACCATAACCATAATATCTGCTGCCATTTATTATCATATATCTTGTGTGGTCTAGGTCCTGTCCCAGGCACTCTGCATGTATTATCTTATTCAGTCCTTACCACAGACCCACGAGGGGAGAAAATGGACACTCACAGAAGTTAAGTAACAGGTTTTACAGTTGGTAAGTGTGGTAAGGCCAGGATCTGAATCACACAGTCCAACTTCAGAGCCCAACCAGCTTTTGTTTACTTTGCAATACTGCCTTAGGAAAGGCAGAATCACATCTGGCAGTAAGCACCCAAAAATGGTGTCATCCTCTACTCACTCTTTGGTTCTTGTAGTCAGAAAAGAAATGCCACTGAGGCAAGGACTTGGGGAACCGCTGTCCCTGATCCTCTACCTCCTCTGCCTCATCAAGCCACTCAACACCAGAGGAGGTAGGGAGTCCCCTGGCCATGAAGGTGCTTAAGAAGAGGCTCACTGGACAGTCTTCTGTTGAAGATGACATAGAGGAAATTCACATCCTCAAGGAATCAATGGGTGATCTTAGATGTTCCCATCTGGGTTTGCAGCTGTACCCGTACCTACATCCCAGGCAAGATATTTGATCTGTGACCTTTAGACTAACGTCAGGACACAGGAACTACATGCCTAATTTTTTATTTATGTCACAAATTCAGTAGATGTTTTGCTATTTATATATTCAGGAGTTAGTAAAGCCTTTTGTAGCTTCTAGACCCCCCCCCACCCCGCCGCCAACATTTCGACTATGAGCTTTCCATACATCACTCTTAAGATATTGCCTCCAGGGTTGCATATCATACTGCTAACTCTGATGAATAATTCAGAATAGTCTCCCATCTCAAGATCCTTAATTTGCTAGTCATATCTGCAGAGGCCCTTTTGTCATCCTTCTAAGGTAAACACCACAGTTTCTGGGCGTTAGAACGTGAACATTTTTGCAGGCCCATCATTCAAGCTCTACCACACATACATTTTCTCATTGTTATCTGCATTTTATTGATAGGGATCCTAAAATTAATAAGATAAAGTAGCATCCCCAAGATCATGAGTAAATAACAGAATTCAGCTTCAAATCCAGGTTGAACTCTAAATCTCTTCTTACACCACTACAGGTATTGCCTTACATCTTTTTAAAGCTCACCAGCCTACAGTTGGAGTAGACCTGCAGCCTCGACTTTATTTGTCTGATGTAGACACTCAAGTTAGTTTGATGTATAGCAGGCTGGGAGCAATTTTCTTGTTAGAAGGGTGTTCACTCTACAATTTGTATAATATGTTCAGGATAATGTACTGATAATTATCTTTTTTATGAGCAGTTTATTCTGAGTTTTGCTAATACAGAAGGAAACATTTTGTTTATGAAGTGATGTTGGCCCTATAATGCTTAGCACCTGAATTCAGTATACTGATATAATATCTTTTTCTAAACCATTTGTGTTCATTTGAGAGCTGATTAAGTCCTTTGTTTTACTCTTTTTTGAGATAGAGTCTCACTCTGTCACCCAGGTTGGAGTGCAGTGGCACAGTTATGGCTCACTGCAGCCTTGACCTCTTGAGCTTGAGTGATTCTCCCACCTCAGCCTCCTGAGTAGCTGGGATTATAGGTGTGCTCCACCATGTCTGGCTAATTTTTGTTGCTATTTTTTGTGGAGATGAGGTCTTATTATGTTGTGTAGGCTGGTCTTGGGCTCTTAGGCTCAAGCAATCCTCTTACCCTGGCTTCTGAAAGTGCTGGGATTATAGATCTTTGCTTTTTGATAGTTCCTATATTATTTTCTTCATGGAAATTATGCATTCTGACAGAAAAGGGCCAGGGGTGGGGAAGAAGAGAAAGCATGGTAAACATATAACTTACAAAGTAACTATGAAGATAATGCTATTGGGATTAAAGCAAAAACCCGTAGTGAGTTTATGGGTATTTGTAATGAATATAAATAGGAACCCTGAAACTAATCTGTTGAGTCCTAACAAGAGGTTCAAAATGACAGTATCAAACAATACCTTTTCTAATTTTAATTCTTTAATTTTTATTTATTTATTTTTTTTGTAGAGACAGAGTCTCACTGTGTTGACTAAGCTGGTCTTGAACTCCTGCCTCAAGCAACTCCCACCTCAGCCTCCCAAAGTGCTAGGATTACAGGTGTGAGCCACTGAGCCCAGCCTCAATATCTTTTTTAAAAGATAAATTTGCCATTAGATGGATGTGCCAGGCCTCATTTGGGCAGTTGCCCATTCTACTCCGTCAGTATTCAGATTCTATATTATTTAAAGCAAGTGATTTCACATTATTGTCAGCAGTTTAAAAAGAAACATGTAAACTTAATAGAGAGGGTTGGAGTGGAATTCAAATGAAATAATTAGCTGGGTACAGTGCTGCACATCTATGGTCCTAGCTCATTGGGAGGTCTGAGATGAGAGAATCCCTTAGGCCAGGAATTTAAGGCCAGATTTCTTTTTAGAGACCTCTTTCTTAAAACAAAACACTACAAATGAAAGAATTCATCACGGAAGGGATAAAGGATATACAGTATAAAGATTTCACTGCAGTACTTGAAATTTTCCATTACCAAAATAGAATTCTAAAATAGCTACAGTATCTTTCAGCTCTTTCCTCTAAGATACAAGGATTGCTATTGATTATTTTAACAAGAGATCATTTAAACTTATTTGTGCTAGTCAATAAATGTTGTATATGTTAATAAACTTCTACTAGGGTTCAGGAAGGCCCTCCACATTATTCTTTTTTTTTTTTCTAGCTTCACACATTTCTAGTGATGGAACTTCTGAATGGGGGAGAATTGTTTGAACGCATTAAGAAAAAGAAGCACTTCAGTGAGACGGAAGCTAGCTACATCATGAGGAAGCTTGTTTCCGCTGTAAGCCACATGCATGATGTTGGAGTGGTGCACAGAGATTTGAAACCTGAGGTATAAAATAACTTGATCTCTTATGTAATCCAATCTAGCATCATTATTAAAGATCTCCCAAATGTGTGGGAGGTTTCTGGGGAGTTTTCCTTATTTTTTTGCTTTTCAGGGCTGTTAAATAGATAATTAAAAATATGTTTCTTAGATTTTTTTTTCTTTTATATTTCAGTTTAAAATAAATTTGTTTGTTTTTTGCCAGCTGATCATCTTGAGGTTATATTTGTAAGTGTGAGAGCCTTTTATGGAAAAAATACTTTATGCAACAGTTGTGGACTAAAAATAGCAATGGGAAGTTTTATAGCAGAAAATAATATCTCATACATATAATTTTAGAGAGTTTTTTTCTAAATGATGTATTTTGAAAACTTATTTTTTACATTTGTAATCATATTGGTTAGCTCATGAATAAAAATGTATATAATGCTGTTCTAAATACTTAAAGAATTGTCTTGGTTTAATTAGTTATTCCATCTTTCTATGTGCTTTCTGTGATTGTGCTATAATATTTATAGAACTATGCAGAAGTAACAGGTTTTTATATATCTCCTCTTATGAAAGGCTAATAAAAAACGTTCTGACTCTTAGAATGATCCCTTTTTAGTATCAAAAATATGAAAATTCCTTCCTTTTAGAAAATCATCAAAATAATGAAAATTGAAAAACAAAAACCAATATGTATAAAAAGATAGCGATGATTCATCCTTTACCATATACAAAGTCGTACATATTCTCTCCAAAATAGAACTTTGTTTAATTATCATGTGATTATAATACATTATTGAGTATATTTAAAATATTAACTTATTTGATGTTCCTTTTGTGATTAAGCCACAAAAGAATATTTCTCTAAAAGTACTATTTTTGCCTTTTACTTAAGTATCTTGAATTATTAGAAGAGGAGGATGTTTTAAAAATGGAATTCTCTTCTCAACTTCACATGCAGAAGAAAATTTTGTAATGGAATTCTGTGCCTTAAAACATATTTGGTTTATTCCTTTCATGTATTTAAACTTCTGTCTATGTTTTTCTATTACTATTATTTACATTACTAGTAATTAATCAAAAGTGAATTGTGTTTTATTAATTTGCAACTGTGATCGCTCCCCCTGCTTCCTTCATCATAGTTCTCACTCTCCTACATAACACCCACTGAAAATATGGTGCTCTGTACATTGGAGATTAGCTGTCTATTTTTAAATGTGAAAGCACACCACTTAAATGTTTTCTTGATAGACAAGGAACAAGCATGTAGTTTTTTTTTAATTGAAAAGATCTGTTCCATGACTGTATAGAATTCATTTTCACATGTTTTATTCTTTGAAAACTGGCCATCTGTCACCTCATGAGTCTCAAATGAGGCAACTGTCCTCTCTTGCAGAATTTAGATTTGCATTCCTCCTTTCCTGATAAAAAGATACTTATGTAGCTTAATTCTTCTCATTTGTTATAAGGTTTTTCTTTCAAATACTCGCTTGAAATGAGGCAGAACTGTCAGATTATTTTGGACATTCAACTACAATTATAGTCCTAAGTCAAACTAAATTCTGGAGAAATGAAAATGTACCTTTGAACTAATATTTTCATACTAAAGTATCTTTCACTTTGGCTTTTAAATGGCAGTATATGTCATTTCCAAATTAAAAGTTTAATATTTTTTCCCATGAGGCACTTAAGGTCTGGTTATCTATCTTTTGGTGGGTAGCTGTGTAGATTCATTTTCAGTATAGGCAGAATCCTAAGTCTAGGTAAGAGATAAATTTAGAAGCTGGCTGACATTCTTAGTAAGATGCTTTGTATTTTTCAAACTTATCCTGTACTCTTCTGAGATTAAGAAAAGTTGCATACATCAAATTCGTTTTAGGCAGAACTTGAGGATAAAAGGGGGATTGAATGGTGACTTCCCACCATTCCTGACTAGGCACACCATCCTCCATGTAGAACTGTCACTAACTTTGAGCTTGAGAAGAAGTAGGCAGGTGAGCAGTGTTGCTCAATTTTACATGCTCAGGAATAGGAGGAATGGATTAAAGTCACCAAATTAAAGTGATTGCCACATCCCCTCACTTCTTCCACTTTAAGAACTGAATTTGGCCGGTTGCAGTGGCTCACACCTGTAATCCCGGCACTCTGGGAGGCCAAGGTGGGTGGATCACTTGAGGACAGGAGTTTGAGACCAACCTGACCAACATGACAGAACCCCATCTCTATTAAAAATATATATTAAAAAAAAAAAATAACTTGCCAGGCGTGGTGGCAGGCGCCTGTAATCCCATCTTCTTGGGAGGCTGAGACACCAGAATCACTTGAACCCAGGAGGTGGAGGTTGCAGTGAGCTGAGATCACACCACTGCACTCCAGCCTGGGCAACGGAGCAAGACTGTCTCAAAAAAAAAAAGAACTAAAATCAAGGAAGCCCTTTACCAGTCTTAATATAGAATACATGTAGTTGTTTCCAAAGACTTAGCAGACTCAATGAAGACAAGACCAGCTGTGGTTCATTCAGCTGCTCTGTGTGGTACAATGCCTTGTACTGCAGAGGAGCTCAGGTGTTACTTGCTGAAAGACTTCTTCCCAAGCACATGTCCATCAACCCCAGCTGTGACTTCAGTGTCACAAATTCAAGATTAAACATTGTATGCTAGAAAATTTAAGACCATTTTTAAGCTAATTTTTTTGGTTTTTCTTTCCACCCACTTTATTCACTTGCAAATGGAAGGCTTAGGAGATTTTTCTTCTTTGCATCAGTGATACCTTCTATAATGTGTTTTATTTCAGCTTAGAATAGCATTATTTCAGCTAGAATAGCATTAACAAAGCAAATGATGTTCCAGAGCTGGGAACAATTTTTTTTTTTTTTTTTTTTTTTTTTTAGAAAAAGAGAGAAAAGGAGAAAGAAACAGCAAAAGAAAGAGAAAAAGAATGAAAGAGAAAGAGGAAGAGATTTTAGAAAAAGAGAGAAAAGGAGAAAGAAAGAAGCCGCAAAAGAAAGAAAAAAATGAAAGAGAAAGAGGAAGAGATTTTAGAAAAAGAGAGAAAATCATTCCACTGTTCTTGCTGCACAGCAGGAGTTTAACTGCAGCCAATCCTTTCTTGTGCTGACAGCCCTGATTAAGGCAGAATTCTTAATTTATAGAAATGAACGATTTGTTTGACAAAAAAATTCTGATGGAAGTATAGTCTATAAATCTACTAATTGTTCCTCCCTGCTGTGAACATTAGATACCAGACTGTGTGTTAACTGTGTACGTTGTTGGCTTATAGGCACACATACTGTTTCCCTGTATGATTTTAATAATAGGGTTTGTTTGGTTTTTTTTTTTGGGCGGTGGGGACGGAGTCTCACTCTGTCACCAGGCCGGAGTGCACTACAACTTCTGCCTCCTAGGTTCAAGCGATTCTCCTGCCTTAGCCTCCCGAGTAGCGGGAATTACAGGCACCCTCTACCACACTCAGCTAATTTTTGCATAATTTAGTAGAGATGGGGTTTCACCATGTTGGCCAGGATGGTCTCAATCTTCTGACCTCGTGATCCGCCCACCTCAGCCTCAAAGTGCTGAGATTACAGGTGTAAGCCACCACACTGGCCTGGTTTTTTTCTTTTTTTAATGAGATCTAATAGGAACATTCAAAACATTGACCTTAGCACTGTATGTGACAGAAGTACTGCTGGCCTGAAACTGTCCCTAAATTGGGGTTTGCAAGGCTGGAGTGACCTGCAGAGGACATGCTTTGCCTCAAAAGGGCTGCCATGACTCAGGTTGAGCCAAATGTCACCATAAGAAAATGTGGCCCAGGAGTGCTTCAGCTTCCAGCTTTTCCAAATTGAAAATTCAGGTTTATATGTAAAATCCTGGCATATTTAAATGTGGGCTAACTGAACTTTATGAGAAGCATTCTGAAGACCAAACACAATTCATCTGTAGGCAGGCAGAGTCATAGGTGGCACCAGTTTGATACCTCTGCCTAGAATAATTCCTGGAAATTCCTAGACATCTAATTTTCTGTCTCACTCTGTCCAGTCATTCTGGATGATGAGCCAAGGCTGGAGATGGGTGGTGGTGTGCGGCGTGCATGTGTACGTGTGTGCACAGGGAATCTGGCTGCTTATCCTGGTGTCTTGGTGTGTGCTTCTTGGGAAGCCTAAGGAGCAAGGAGGAAGAACTGTCTCCTAAGCATCCTGCACACTCATAATTATCCAAACAAAGTGGACGGTGTCCTAACTGATAAGAACCACAATTGTGTCCTGAAGAGATAAGGGGAAGAGACCCTGGCTAAATCACTTAAGCTGGAATATATTTTCTTTTCTCCAGAAGTTTTCCTTGAAAATTTTTCCCCAAAGTGGGGAAAACCTGCAGTGAGGATCACCACAGAAGAAGGTGGTGAGTGAATTAGATATTTCTGTATTTTAAAAGGTATCGTAGTAGGCGTTCTCTCTCTCTCTCTCTCTCTCTCTCTCTCTCTCTCTCTCTATCTCTTTCTTTCTGTGTCCCATTTGCTGCCAACTTGGAGATTAGGTTGGTGCAAAAGAAACTGCAGTTTTCGCCACGACCACAATTTCTTTTGCATCAACCTAATAGCAGTGGCTATTTCCAAAAATTTTCTTTCAAGTTGTCCCCTGAGGTTCAACTTATAAATACAAAAAGATCATCAAGAGCTAGAAATCTGAAATTGCTGCTTTATTCACAGAGCAGTTGTCTGTAGGTCAGTATGCTCAAAACACTACAGTTACTGGCAGGGCCACTATCTGTTGAATATAACCAATATAGAGCCATGTGTAGAAAGGGCATAACTACAGCTTTCTAGGAATTGACACTAATGGGTTGCCGATTTACTGATGGGCTGACTAGTGATGATGCGGATAACCTCAGAGGTTTCTCTGGAAATAGAATTGTAAGGACAGTCATAATTTTATATGAGATCATGGTCATAAAGACTGTAGCTAGTAACTCAGTAACCCTCAAATGATCAGTTAGTGAAAAAAAAAATACACAACTACAAGCAAGCAAGCCATTCTGCTCAGGAACTAAAGTAATTCGGGTAATTGAAGAACAGCAAGGTGATGTCAGTTTTCATCCCCACAGGCAGACGGTTTAGGATACAATCTAGAGCTCTGAAGCCTTGGAAACAGAGATACTTTGCAGATCTTTTTATATCTAGAAATTTCAATTTCATCAATATACATTATGACGTGTCTGACCAACGTCATTCTCATGAAGAGGTAGTGTGTGGGGTGAAGAGAGAAGTCACATTTATAATTTCTCGAGTGTCAGGCACCAAGCTAGGAACTTCATATATATCCATTCATCTAATCATCACAACAAACCTATGAGGTAGGTTCTATTTGGTAATTTTCATGATGAGGAAACTGAGGCCCAGAGATATTAAGTGAATTGGTGACAGCTAGTAAGTAAGTGGTCAGGCCAGGATCTGAGTCCAGATCTGTCTGACTCCAAAGTCATGCAGTTTTCTCAAACCTACACTATCTCACAGTAGGGTCATCTGTATTTATCATGGGTTAATATAAAACTGTAAGGGTTGTGTCGATGGTATAAAATGAAAATAAAAATCTTCATTTAAGTCTTCAGTGGTTTCTGGGCATTTGGTTTTATGACATTAGCAGGGCATTTGCAGAAATTTATGCACAGTTAGACATTAGAGTCTTTCTCTGTGACATTTTCCTTTGCTGCTGTTTCCGCTATTTCATCTCTCTCTGATGCTTTTAATTCCATTTCTGCTGCATAGTACAATGTCAATAATGTTAAATAATAAATCATCAGTCCATTGCTGCAAGGCATTAGTCTCCCTCTTCTCTTGTGATTGGGGACTAGTTTAACACTGTGCTCCTCTTTCACACAGGGGAAACATCACACTATCGTTCCAGAGAAACTGGCTATACAGAAAATTGTTTGCTAGTGCCTTGGTCCAGCTTGAATATCATTGGAATATATATTTATTATTTTCATTAGCAGCCAAAATAGAAATACACATTGAAATACATTCTCCTTTACCTTCTTCCATTACTGTCATTGGTTTCCCTTAAAATTCAACATATTCATTTACTTGTCTAACTAATGTTTATTAAATCTAACTGTATGCCATAAACTGTGCTGGGTTTTGGAACATAAAGGTAAAAAGTCACACAGTCCAAGCCATTTGAGGATCTATAAATTTAAGGGAGGAACTGGCAATTTCTCAAGAAAATGTATCAGAGATCGCTATTTGAAAGCAGTTAATTGTAAAAGAAACAACAGATTCTGCTTGGAGGAGCAGAGAAAACATCTCAGAGAAAACAGCAGATGAGGTATGCTTGAAGGATACAGAGGAATCGGGAGGTGGAGGGAGAAGCATGGGAGGACAGTGTATCTGGAGCCACGAATGGCTTAAAACGCTCCTGTGTAAAGAGCCAGGTGGGAGTGATGAAGAGTCTGGGAGAGAGATGCAGAGGCCAAATGCTTAATGATTTTGTTAGATTAGGCAGGTGGAGATTGTAACCCATAGATAATAAAAACGTTTTAGCAAAACACTGACGAAAACAGATTTCTATGAATGATTACCCAGGAAGCAGGAAGAGCACAGACTGGAGGATGGTAAGACCAGATACGGGGAGAGAAGAGATGATAAGGGCTTGAGTTATAGTAGTGGCAGATGTAAATGGCATGTGGAGAGATATTTAAAGGGCAGAATTAACAGGGTTGATAATTGTTTCACTATGGAGGACAATAGCATGGAAAAAATATAGGGTAGCTGCAAGTTATCAGCCTGAACACTGGGAAGTAATTTTACTGTAGGCCAACAAACATATGAAAAAATGCTCATCATCACTGGTCATTAGAGAAATGCAAATCAAAACCACATTGAGATACCATCTCATGCCAGTTAGAATGGCAATCATTAAAGTATCTGGAGACAACAGGTGCTGGAGAGGATGTGGAGAAATAGGAACACTTTTACACTGTTGGTGGGAGTGTAAACTAGTTCAACCATTGTGGAAGACAGTGTGGCGATTCCTCAAGGATCTAGAAACAGAAATTCCATTTGATCCAGCAATCCCATTACTGGGTATATGCCCAAAGGATTATAAATCATTCTATTATAAAGACATATGCACATGTATGTTCACTGCAGCACTGTTTACAATAGCAAAGACCTGGAACCAACTCAAATGCCCATCGATGATAGACTGGACAGGGAAAATGTGGCACATATACACCATGGAATACTATGCAGCCATAAAAAACGATGAGTTTATGTCCTTTGTAGGGACATGCATGAACCTGGAAACCATAATTCTCAGCAAACTGACACAAGAACGGAAAATCAAACACCGGATGTTCTTACTCATAGGCGGGTGTTGAACAATGAGAACACATGGACACAGGGAGGGGAGCATCACACACTGGGGTCTGTTGGGGGAAACTAGTGGAGGGACAGTGTGGGGTGTGGAGCTGGGGAGGGATATCATGGGGAGAAATGCCAGATATAGGTGATTGAGAGGAAGGCAGCAAACCACATAGTCAGGTGTGTACCTATGCAACAATCTTGCATGTTCTTCACATGTACCCCAAAACCTAAAATGGAATAAAAAAATAAATAAATAAATAAATAAATCAGGTTTTATTTTTTTTTTGCTATTAAATATGAATTTAAAAAATGTTAGGTATTATCTCTTATCTGATATATAGTTTGTAACATTTTCCCCCAGTTTATGGGTTGCTTTTTAATTTTGCTGATTGCTTCTTTTGCTGTGCAGAAACTTTTTATTTAGATTTAGTTCCATTTATTTATTTTTGCTTTTGTATTTTGAGCTTTTGGTGTGATATCCAAAAATTCATTGCAAAGGCCCACTTTTCCCCTATGTTTTCTTACAGGAGTTTCAGGTCTTACATTTAGGTCTTTAATCCATTTTGTGTTGATTTTTGTATATGATGTAAGATAAAGGTCCAAATTCATTTTTTGCATGATAAAATCTAGTTTTTCCAGTATATTTATTAAAGAGACTATCCTTTCCTCATTGCGTCTTTTGGTGCCCTTGTAAAAAATTAGATAACCATAGAGCCAATGATGAGGCAGCTAGTGAGCATTTCAGCTCCACAGAATCTAAACTTGATTTTTGAATTTAAGTGAAGGAATAAGATTATTTGAGAGACCTCTAAAAGGTATTCACACAATGAAAATACTTATGTGTACATCCTTATGTACATGTATAATCATCTTCATATAAAGTCCCAGAAGAGAAGTTCTTGGGTCAAATGATGGCTGATTAGAAGCGCTTTCAGCATGCCTCACCTACCTTGAAGAACCAAAACAACAATGACACTTTAAATATATTATCCAAGAAGGAACATGGGAGTTCAAAAGAAGAAGTAAAACAGGCAGCCTGCATGGCCGGGAATGGTAAAAAACTGGGAGTGAATCCCCAGTATAAGAAAGGGTATGTGAATGTCTTTCTGTGGGTCCATTTTCCCACTGATGAAATTATACAATCTAGGATGTGGGCAAACACCTAGGCCCTCCCAATCCTTGAATCTAACTTAGGGAGTAGCTGGGATATTGTGAGAAGGAACTACTCCAGGGAGTGTCTCACTCTGTTCCTCAGACTTATGCAGCTACAGTAAGGCACCATTTTTTATCCTAGCTCTTATAAAACTGTGCATGATCCTGGGAACCAACAACAGCATTCTTAGGCATTAGGGAGACTTGGGTTGTGGCTTGCAGAACCAGGGCTTCAGTGGGAAAGTGCCGTCACAACCAGAACTGAGAAGCAAACATGGCAAGAACTCCAGCTGCTGGTTCTGGAACTGGGCAACTATCCCAGACATAAGCAGGATAATAATTGCTCTAGATACTTGGTACTGAGCTTGACAGTAGCTCCTATGGCTTGGGGCTGAATTACAGGCTGGGTGAGAACTGCTGGGACTGACTAAACACCTTTTGGGACTGGGGCATGAGAGGGGCACAGCCCGCAACTCACTGGTCAAAGCAGTAACTACAAGGACCAACACCATCCCCCCCAGTGGCAGAACATCAACATAGCAGTGGTCACCTTTCACCCAAGCATTTCTCCAGAGGACTGAGGACCATTCCATTCCCCAGTCACAGCTGGTGCATGCACACCCTGTTAGGGAACCTGAGAGAAAGATTGCCTGGTTTGTGTCCACCCAGCTTTAATAACCCCTGAGACTGTAGGATGCAGGCTTCTGGATGTTCCACAGCTCAATCCACCACCTGGGACACCTGAGTACTTCTTCCAGGGTACAAAGGTTGGCATACTGCTACCAGCTTGGCTAGCTCCAACCTGCAAGTGTCATCTATTGGCCTGGAGGCTGGCTTGAGTAGTCCATTTCAACCACTTCCAACACAAAAGTACAGTGTGTGGAAACTAGAAAGGCATCTTATTGCCACTGCCACCACCATCATCCACTACTCTCAAGCAACCCAGGAGCAAAATAATCTACCCACCTACCCAGTACAGTGCTATTACAGTCAGCATCCTGGAACATCATTCAGAGGATACAGAACTGATTTTCCTGGATCCACCAACACAGATTTCAGCATATACTTCCCCAGATCACAAGGACAGGCATGCTTAATTCACCATCACTTAATCTGAAGATGAATGCATCTGGCACTGAAAGTGGAGCACAAGTTCACCAGTGCCCCCATAAATAACTGTAACCTAAAACACTGAGGATAGCCAAATAAATCATACAGCATTTTCACTATTGCATACATCCAGCAGTAAAGCCAGAAGGCTACATCCAACCAACAGAGTTGTCACATCTTTAAGAAAAAAGTTCTCCCCTAACTAAAGGAAATTAAAAAATAAAAAGAACTGTTACACTAGATATGCAGAAAACAACCTAAAGACACAGGATACATGAAGAAGCTAGGTAACCTTCACACCCTCAAAAACACACCCTGAAAAAACCACAATAATTCTCCAGCAATAAATACTAAACACAATAAATCCTCAATAATTCTCCAGCAATAAATGCTAAACACAATAAATCCTCCAAGTTCCAGATAAAATTCAAAATATTGATTTTAAAGAAGCTCAATGAAATTCAAGAGAAATCTGAAAATCAATACAAACAAATCAGATAATCATTTTAAGATATGAACAAGAAATTTACCAAGGAGATAGATATCTTAAAAAACAGTCATCCTAGAACTAAAAATTTTATCGCAAGAATTACAAAATACATTTGAAATCTTCAATAGACTAGATTAAGCAGAATGAAGAATCTGAATTTGAAGATAGGTTTTAAAATATAATCCAGACAAAAATAAAAATAAAAAAGAATAAACAAAGCCTTCAAGACTTTTGAGACTACCTAAAATGACTGAAATTATAAATTATTGGTATTCCTGAGGAAAAAAGGTTAGGAATCCTATTAATGAAATAATGTATAACAACCTCCCAAGTCTATCAAGAAATTTAGACATATGGATAAAAGAGGCTCAGTGATCTTCAGAAAAATACAATACAAAAATGAGTTTGCCATGGCATATTATTATTAGACTGTCTAAAATCAAAGTGAATGAACAAATTCTAAAATTGGCAAGAGGAAAACATCTACTCATCTACAAAGGAAACTACTTCAGAATAACAGCAGGCTTCTCAGCAGAAACTTTGCAAGTAAGAAGGTAGTGAAATGATATATTCAAAGTGTTGAAAGAAAAAAAGCAAATTATAAGCCCATAATTTTATATATGCAAGAATTAAGCTTCAGGAGAAATAGTCTTTCCCAGACAAGCAAATACTGATAGAATTTGCCACCACTAGATTGGAAATATAAGAAATGATCAAAAATGTTATAAATTTGGAAGCAAAAGAATGATATTCACCATCATGAAAACACAAAAACATATACTTCATTGTTAATGCAATAATACAAAGGAGGAAGAGAAAGGAATCAAATGACACCACTACAGAATTCCACCAAACCAAAAATGAACAGTGAAAAAAAATAAAGAGAATGTATAAAACAGCTAGACAACAATTAATAATATGACAGGAACAAAACTTCACCTATCAATACTAACCTTGAACATAGAATAATTAAACACTGCATTTAAAGGTATACATTGAGAAGACAAGTTTAAAGAAAACATGATTCAACCATAAGCTGTCTAAAAGAAACTTACTTTAACTGTAAAGACATGTACAGATTGAAAGCAAAGCATTGGAAAAAGATATTTCACACAAATGGAAATCAAGAGCATGCAGAATTAGCTATAATTAGGTAAAACAGGCTTTAAATTAAAAACAATAAAAATGATAAAGGTCATCATATAATGATAAAGTTATCAACTCAGCAAGAGAAAAAAACAATTCTAAATAAGGAACTAGAAAAGCAAGATCAAACAAAATTCACAATCAGCAGAAATAAGGAAATAACAATGATTATAGCAGAACTAAATGAAATAGAGACCAAAAACAATATAAAGAATAAATGAAACAAAAATATCAACTCAGCAAGAGAAAATAACAATTCTAAATAAAAAACTAGAAAAGCCAGATCAAATGAAATTCACAATTAGCAGAAATAAAGAAATAACAATGATTATAGCATAACTAAATAGAATACCAAAACAATATAAAAGATAAATGAAACAAAAATTTAGTTTAAAAAAATTAAAAAATTGATAAAGCATTAGTGAGACTAACCAAGAAAAGAAGAGAGAAGACCCAAAAAAGAATAATCAGAAATGAAAAAGGAGATATTATAAGTGATACCACAGAAATACAAATATGTACATGTATTTAACTTACTGTTATCAAGCTGTATCACCAGCAAGCTGTGCTATCTTGGGACAATCCCTTAGCTTCTCTGGCCTCAGGTTGTCCACCTGGAAATTGAGAGTTTATACTAAAAGTTAGTAAAGAAAATCTACAGTCACAAGACCATCATCATAGACCATGGGGAAGTAGGGAATGAATCCAGTGGGGACATGGCAAAGTGGGGCATGAAATCTGTGGGGACAAAAACTCCATGACAACCATAACACCAGAGAGCAAGTACCTGGAATGTTTTCTCCCTTGAATTGGCTTTTTCTCCTTTATTCTCTGCTCTCAACAGCACATTTAAGATCTTTTGCTGTGAGTGAACAGCCAGTTTTGTGGCCCAAATCACCCATCTTAGAGTGCAATGGCGCCCGCCTAAAAAATTCCTTTGTATAAGAAATAATTAATTTTAGCCTTTGGCAAGAATTCTGTCTTTTTGAGGGATCTGGGTCAAGGTCACAGGGCAAGACTTAGAGGGAATGGTTGATTCTCTGATATCTCATTATCTCTCTAATTCTTTCAGTAAGCAAGGTCTATGGTCCTCAGTCTCTCCCATTATTCAACTATTCTGTTTTTTGCTTCCATTTCCTCCACCTAGGACTATATTTGAGTTCTCTTTCTCCTTACAGAAATTTTCTGACTTTAACAAAAATAATAATCTCAACATAAAATTTCAAGTTATTACTCTGGGATGAGAAATAGGTGTTGAATTCCAGTTCTGCAATTTCTTAAGGATATGACCTTGACCTGTATTACTTTCTGTGTGTTTTTTTTTAACCTGTAAAATGAGGATAATAGGATCATTGAGAGTCAAATAAGAAAGATCATAAAAAATAATTGAGAGCTGAATAAAAATAATAATTTACTATCAGGAAATTTTTTTAAGATCAAAACATGTTTTTTTCTTATTTTTCCCAATTTTCTCTATTTCAAAGACCCTTTTAATTTTTGCTCATATAAATTCTGTTTTTGAAATAAAAATTTATTTAATCTTTATTTAAATACACAGCTTTGATTCATAATTTCTTAGTGGGAGCCAAACTGCATAGCTGCAAAATAATATGAGAAAGTACTCATGTACCCATTAGACTCTTTGAAATACTTCAAGCAGCTCTCCATTGTTGTTTTTGGACATGCTGATGGTCTGGAGACACTAGCTTATGTATTGTAGAAATCAGAAATACCCATTCTAAACACAAGTAGTATTGGTCTAAGTATTTCTTTTAACCATCTTTTATTTACAGTGTTTTCAATTCAACAACATTCCTAGCTTTATCCAATTCTATATTCCCCACAATGCCACAAACTGACCATTTTCTTATTAGATTGGAATTGGAAAGGATTTTGATTACCTATATACATCTAGCAAAATCCCCAACCAGTATTTACATTAGCCACTTTTTCTTCCGTAAATTTTCTAGGGAGATGGTGAACAAATGCAAGAAATGTAATGAAAGAGAATGAGCACATTCATCATTTTTCTTTAGTTTATCGAAGTTTAGAAAGATACATTTTCAGGACAAATTTTATAATAAACAAGAAAAACAATCTATAAGTCCTTGCTATTTTCTGGAAATGATGGATTAAATAGAATATATTTAATTAAGGCCTGTATCACTGGAATGTAATAAAAATGTGAAGAATTATAGGGCAACAAGTTGATCAACAGTTTGAGTTTTTCACTGAACTGACCAATTATATTTATATTTGGGGAATGTTGTCAATGACAGATTATATTTTCAAAGTATTTTTATTAAATATAACTCATCTTGGATAAACTGAGAAATTATATTGGCAACACTTTATTCTAATAGTAAACAGAAAGATTTCCAAGTTCATAAAACCACAATGAAAATAAAATAAACATAAGATATTCTTAGATATACATCTAAATTTGGGTGAAAGAAGCATTTATGAATGTGTTAATATCAGTTTCCATGATGCTTAGCATTAAGTAGTAAAACGTCTCCACTAGTCCATGTGCTGTATGTAGTTAGTGTTGTCGGCTTGAGGGTACTTGGTGGTGGTGCAGCATAAAAAGAAGCATCAGGAATTTATAATCCAGCTGGGTGTGAGATAACACAATAATATAAGATAGAAACAAACACAATCATCATTATTATTATTTTTAATTGCATTTTAGGCTTTGGGGTACATGTGAAGAACATGCAAGATTGTTGCATAGGTACACACATGGCAGTGTGATTTGCTGCCTTCCTCCCCATCACCTATACACAATCATTATTAATCATATTCTTGAGTCGAGGCTTGGAGACAGTCTAATTTAGGAAGTAATTTAATTAAGAACTTCTTGACACTTTGGTATTAATTTCTCCCTTTTTCTATTTTGCAGAGAGAAGTGGGGATGGGAATGATCATTGCTAACATGTATTGAACCCTCACTCTTTTAAACCCTTCATGTCATTCAATACTTGGAACAACCCTACGAAAGAGGTAGTAACTATTAACAGATTCCCTTGTAAATGAGACAACTGAGAGAGGTTAATAACTTGCTAAACATCACAGAACTAGCAAGTAAAATTCAGGAAAGTCTCTTGCTTATTCTCTCCACCCCCTACTAAATATTAAGAATTTTTGTATCTTAATAATATAAATATAGAAATTGTAGAAAATTGAGAAAATGCAGACAATGATAAAGAAGAAAATAAAAATAATACCACCCATTACTTTTAACATTCAGCACTAGAGCTGGCTCATATAGGGGTGGAAGTCTGTGTAAGAAAGAAAGTGAGAGAGATCTTATAAAGCATTTTTTTTTTTCCAGAAAGGTAGAACCATTTTGTGCATGAATCAGTGGTAATTTTTAAGAATTTTTTTTTAATCATAAAGGCCTACTACATTGCTTTTAAGGTATTTTTTGATTATTTTTTTCCCAGTTCATTAATTGGATTTCAAATGTGTTTTATGCAAGTGGATTTTTCTGTCATAACCAAGTTTACATTGTTTTATTATACATATATTTTTTTCCTATAGTTTCTATTTGGTGTTATATTTTAGAGATATGTTTCTCATCTCAAGATTACATAAACACATGTCTATTTATCCCTCTAATACTTTTTACCCATAGTGAGTCAGGTATTGCAACTTGCAAAGAACACACAAGTACATATTTCTTTTTGTAGAACCATTTGTTTTCTTCTGAATGTATATCCAGTAATGAGATTGCTGTGTTGAATGGTAACTCTGTTTTAGGTTCTTTGAGAAATTTTCAAATTTTCCACAGTGGCTGAACTCATTTACATTCCCACCAACAGTGTATAAGCATTCGATTTGCTTTGAAGCTTTGCTAGCATCTGTGTTTTTTTTTGACTTTTTAGTAGCCATTCAGACTTCTGTGAGATGGTATCTCATTGTCTTTTTAATTTGCTCTGATGATCAGTGATGTTGAGCTTTTTTATTTTTTATGTCTGTTGGCTACTTCTATGTCTTCTTTCGAGAAGTGTCTGTTCATGTCTTTTACCTATTTTTATATACATTTTTTGCTTGTGCAATTGTTTAAGTTCCTTATAGATTCTGGATATTAGATCCTTATCAATGCATGGTTCATAAATATTTTCTCCCATGTATGTTGTCTGTTTACTCTGTTGATAGTTTCTTTTGCTGTGCACAAGCTCCTTAGTTTAATGAGATTCCATATTATTAATTTTTGTTTTTGTTGCAATTGCTTTTGAGAACTTAGTCATAAGTTCTTTCCCAAGGCCAATGTCCAGAATGGTGTTTCCTAGGGTTTCTTCTAGGATTCTTACTGTTTGAGGTCTTACATTCAAATCTTTAATTCATCATAAGTTAATTTTTGTATATGGTGAAAGGTAGGTGTCCAGTTTCATTCTTCTGCATATGGTTAACCAGCTATTCCAGCACTATTTATTGAATAGGGAGTACTTTTCCCATTGCTTATTTTTGTTGACTTTGTAGAAGAGCAGTTGCTTGTAGATATGCTTCTTTATTTGGGGTTCTTTGTTCTGTTCCACTGGCCTAAATGTCTATTTTTGTCCAGTACTATGCCATTTTGGTTACTGTAACATCATAGTATACTTTGAAGTTATTTTTGCTTAGAATTGCTTTGGCTATTTGGCTCTTTTTGGGTGGCATTGAATCTAAGAGTAGTCCTTTCTAGTTTTGTGAAAAATGATGCTGGTGGTTTAATAGAAATAGCATTGAGTCTATAGATTGCTTTGGGCAGCATGGTCATTTTAATAATATTGATTCTTTCAATCCATGAGCATGAAATGTTTCCTCCATTTGTTTGTGTCACCTATGATTTCTTTTAGCAGTGTTTTTCAGTTCTCCTTGTAGATATCTTTCACTTCCTTGGTTAGATGTACTCTAGATATTTTATTTTGTGTGTGTGTGTCTGTGTGTGTGTGTGTGTGTGTGTGTGTGGTTATTGTAAATAGAATTCCATTCCTGATTTGGCTCTCAGCTTAAGCATTATTGGTGTATAGAAATGGTACTAATTTTTAGACATTGATTTTGTATACTGAAACTTACTGAAGTCATTTATTAGTTCCGGGAGCCTTTTGGTGAAGCCATTACATATTTTTCCTAGGCGTAGGATTGTATTATCTGTGAAGGAAGACAGTTTGACTTATTTGTTTTTTCCTGTTCCAATGCCTTCTCTTTCTCTTGCCTCATTGCTCAGGCTAACACTTCCAATAACGTTGAATAAGAATGCTAAGAGTAAGCATTCTTGTTTTGTTCCAGTTATCAAGGGGAATGCTTTCAGTTTTTGTCCATTTAATATGATTTTAGCTGTGGGTTTGTCATAGATGGCGCTTACTATTTTGAGATATGTTCCTTCAATGTCTAGTTTCTGGAGAATTTTTATCAGGAAGGAATGTTGGATTTTACTGAAAGCTATTTTCTGCATCTATTTAGACAAGCTTATGGTTTTTGTCTTTAATTCTGTTTATGTGGCACATCACATTTATTGATTTGCATATGTTGAACCAACCTTTCTTCCCAGGACTGATGCTTACCTGATCATGGGAAGTTAACTTTTCAATATGCTGTTGAATTCAGTTTACTTGCATGTTGTTGAAGATTCCTGCATTGATGTTCATCAGGTATATTGGCTTATAGTTCTCTTTTCTCACTGCATGTTTTCCAGGGTTTGGTATCAGGGTGATTCTGGCTTTGTAGAATGAATTAGGGAGGAGTCCTTCCCCTTCGGTACTGTGCAATTGTTTCAGTAGAATTGGTACCAATTCTTCCTTGTTTATCTGGTAGAATTCTGCTGTGACTTCATCTGATCTGGGGCTTTTTTTGGTTGGTAGGTTTTTATTCTGATTCAATTTCAGAACTCAGTATTAGTCTGTTCAGGGTTTCGAATTTTTCCTAATTCAAATTTGGGAGTTTGTGTGTTTCCAGGAACTTATCCACTTTTTCCAGACTTTGTAGTTTGTGTGCATAGGGGTGTTCATAATAGTCTTTGAGGATGTTTTGTATTTCTGTGGGACAAGTTGTAATGTCACCATTGTCATTTCTGATTGCGCTTATTTGGATATTTTTTCTTTGTTAATCTAGATAGCAGTCTAATCAATCTTGTTTAATCTTTCAAAGAAGAAACGTTTAGTTTCATTGATTTTTTTTTTTTTTTGGTATGGTTTTTGGGTCTCAATTTCACTCAGATTTTAGTCATTTCTTTTCTTCTGCTAGCTTTGGGGTTAGTTTTTGTATTTCTAGTTTCTTTAGATAGGATGTTAGGTTATTAATTTAAGCTCTTTCTAGCTGTTTGAAGTATGCATTTAACATAAACTTTCTTCGTAAGACTGCTTTTGTTGCATCCAAGAGATTTTGGTATTCTGTTTTTCTGTTTCTCTTTATTTCAAATAATTTTTTAAAATTTTGCCTTAATTTTGTTATTTACTCAAAAGTCATTCAGGAGCAAATTGTTTAATTTCCATGTAATTTTGTGGTTTTGAAAATCTTGATATTTATTTCTATTTTTTATTTCACTGTGGTCTAGAGTATGGTTGGTATGACTTTGATTTTTTTGTATTTATTGAGACTTATGGCTAAGCATGTGTTCAGTCTTGGAGTATGTTCTTTGTGCAGATGAGAAGAAGGTATATTGGTTGATGGTTGGAGTACTCTGTAGATGTCTAGTAGGTCCAACTGGTTAAGTATGGAGTTTAAGTCCACAACTTCTTTATTAATTTTCTGCCTCAATAATCTGTCAAATGCTGTCAACAGGGTGTTGAAGTCCCCCACTATCAGTGTACTGTGGTCTAAGTCTTTCTGTAGGTCTAGAAGTACTTGTTTTATGAATATGAGGGCCTCAATGTTTGGTGTTTATATACTTAGGAGAGTTAAGTCTTCTTGCTGAACTCTTTGTCATTATATAATGAACTTCTGACCTTCTTTATCTTTTTTTTTTTTTAACCATTTTGGTTTAAATTCTGTGTTATATGATAAGGATAGCAACTCCTCCTCCTTTTTGTCTTCTGTTTGCATGGTAGATCTTTCTCCAACCCTTTCCTTTGAGCCTATGGTTATTACATGTGAGACGGGTCTCTTGAGGATAGCAGACCAATGGGTCTTGTTTTATTCACCCAGCTTGCCACTGTGTACCTATTAATCAGGATATTTAAATTTTTAAAGGAAATTTCTATTTGTTCTTTTGACACACATGTCTGTTATTACAATAGAAATGAATGTCTACAATACTTTTTACTATCTTGTAGTTCAAGTCTTTTTTAATTATTCATCTTTTTCAGATATTTTTTGGTCTGTTTTCATTGGTTTACTCTCTCTTCTCAAGGAAGAACATTTGAGGTATAAAATGTATCCTATATGTATTATCTACTATGAATCTGTTATTGAGCTCTAACTTGTTTATTGTATTTACAAAAAGAGTATTTTACTTCCATAGTATTGGAAAATTGAAATATTTACTTGGAACTTTTCCCTGGATTGAGACCCATCACAGTTTGATGTGGGTTTTCCACTGATACTCTGTATCCAAATCAAACTGAAGAAAAAATGGTGTATGTGGCTTACATTTTCATGGCCCTAGGTGGTGTGAACTGCATGGACACTAGGTCTGAATCTACACCTGTCTAGAGGCAATGATGCCTGGTCTACAGAGCCAATAATGTCTCAAAAGTTTCCTCAATATATCCTATAAATACCTAGCACAGTTCACATTTCTAGTCACAAGTATATTTGTCATTTATGGTTATTTCTAAGCAATCCACAACAACACTAGCCAACCTCTATTGAACAATAGCTATGTATCTAATTGTGTGCTGAGCATTTGTATGAGTTTCTATTCATAACCTTCTGAGTAACTTATGGTTCAGGGCTTTTATTGTCTTCACTTTATTATAAATAAATCAAGCTTAATGTGTTTATGCCATTGCTACAAGTTAATAGATCAAGAGTATCTATTACAAGTTAATGCATCAAGAAGATATTGGAACCAAAACTCCACAGTCTGAATCTTTAGCCACATTATTTTGCTCTTTCCCAAGTATCAAAAAGACCCTAAAATTGTGACAATAGTTGAGGCCAAGATTGAGCCATACTAGCCTCCTTTTGGAATGCTTTGTGTAAAGGCTTCCCTAAGAAGATGTATTCCATAACTTTATTGGGAACACATGCTCTGCCTGTTCCACTAAAATATTATTAGAATTTATATTATTATTTGCCAGGCCAGTTTGGAGTTGTATTGAGTATATTTTTAAAATAATTTAAAAATGATTATAAGTAGGATAAATCATTTTCCTGAAGAATAGAAGAAGAAACTTTATGTTTGGATGACAATTCAGGCCAGAAGGACTGTTTCAAATTTATTTTGGAAAGATGCCACTTAGGCTTTCATGATTTAAAGCAGCAGTTATATAACTATTTATTAGAGCCATTTCTAAAACCTGTTATTTTAATTGATGTTCACTACCTTATATATAATAATCTCAGCATTTCTATGGCACTTTTGCAAAAGTTGCCAGTCAACTTTTTAAATACCTTTTAAAATTCTCATGAGTCTCCAAGAATTAATTGAAAATCTGAAGCACTGAGGAAACATATGTTGACAATTCAAGAAGAAAAGCTGAGTATTTTCACCAGAAGGACAGTGAAGCATTTCTCTTTTTCCAGTGCTTGTTGGAGGAAAAGATGTAAACATATAAAAATGGTAATTTTATTACTTCAACTGAGTTAGCAATCCATTCTCTTGTCTCTTTTCTGATACTAGGAGCACCCAGTCAATGACTAGGGAAGGAAATATTATAGAAATCACCCCTTTCATCCTGTTGGGAGTCTCAGATTTTTCCAGAATCATATAAGTACCCTTCATTATATTCCAAGTGATCTACATTACATCTCTGATGGAACCTGTTCCTCATTGTTTTAATAAGGATAGATTCCCACCTCCATACACGATATAATTCTGCCTTAGTAATCTGTCCTTCACTGATGTCTGCTATGTCAGCTCCACAGTCCCCAGGATGCTCTCCAACTTCTTCCAGGAACAGCAAATTATTGGTTGTATTATTCAGCACTTTATCTTTTCAGCGATGGGGCTGAGTGAGTCTTGTCTCATCATGGCCATGGCTTATGACGGGTATGCTGCCATTTGTAACCTTCTGGTTTATTAATCCATCATGTCACCCATCCTCTGTGTTTGCATTGTGCTGGGAGCCTACATTGGTAGGTTCACTTCATTCCCGTTGTGTGCTTTGCTTCAACTCCCCTTCTGTGGGCCTAATGTCATCAGATGTTTCTTCTGTGACATGCCCCAACTGTTAATCCTGTCCTGCACTGACACTTTCTTTGTACAAGATATGACTGCTATATTAACAATAATTTTTGGAGTAGCAAATGTTTTACTTTTTATGTTATCCTATGGCTATATTGGCACCTCTATCATGAAGATCACTTCAGGTAAAGGCAGATCCAAGGCATTTAACAGCTGTGCTTCTCTTCTGACAACTGTTTCCGTCTTGCATACATCAAGTATTTTTGTCTACTTGAGTTCCAGCTCTAGTCTTCCAGATTCAACAGATTTGCATCAGTTTTCTACATTGTGGTGATTCTCATGTTGAATCTCTTGATTTACAGTTTGAGGAACAAGAAAACTAAAGATGCCCTGAAGAGGCTGCAAAAGAGAAGGTGCTGCTGAGGTCACAGATTCTCAGACTTCTGATAGATATGGCTGCCAGAATTACCTTTACCTATAATAATAAGCAC
Source organism: Cheracebus regulus (assembly GCA_963574635.1). Taxonomy (NCBI): domain Eukaryota; kingdom Metazoa; phylum Chordata; class Mammalia; order Primates; family Pitheciidae; genus Cheracebus; species Cheracebus regulus. The sequence goes on along the minus strand of CAUYQU010097155.1, from coordinate 3,312 downwards.
ATAAATGGATTATAAAAAATTTATACTCTTTGTGGACAAACCTTAATTTGACCCTATGCCAACATGGACCAATAGCTTACTCAATGCCACAGAAACACAGTAATTTTAAGTCCTGGAAGTTCATTATTTTCACCCTACATCAGAGGTGGACACATTATTGGTTAATTTATCTACAGGTGTCAGTGAAACAGAAAGATATAAAAATTTTTTGATTATTTTGGCATCTGAGAACAAAGACTGCTAAATGTTAGGGCTCTGCACTTAGAGAAGAGATATCTGGCAGAGGCCCCAAGGAGGATAGAAACCTTGTCTTTCAAATATTCTGCTGCAGCATAATAAAGACACAGTGGTGACCACTGATTATTTTGTGTTTCTGGATATGTGGGAATAAACAGAGAGAGGGAATCTACCATTGGAAATTAAAAAACTACATATTGTCCTCTTAGAGTGATCTGAGATAGCTACGGTTTGTCTAAAGCCTCTCTGATCATCTACTTAGTACTGATCATCTAAATTTTTTGTCATTTCTTTGCCTCCACCACCTGTAGCCTAAGGAAAAAGGAGGTGATGTTAGTCATAAAGAGGGACAGAAAGAAAGATATGGTCCCTCCAGTGCCATTTATCTAGGAGTCTGATGATTTACTTTTTTTTTTTTTTTTTTTTTTTGCATCTAAGGTCTAGTGAGGATTTATAATGGGAGATGATGTTCAAAGTTCATGTCACAGCTAGTAGCAATATCTGCTATTGTGGACTCAGATCTTTCTCTTTCTCACATTATATTCAGAAAATTCAGCTTGGTTGACATAGTCAATGGACTCACACTATCAAAGTTTTTCAGATGTTTCAAGCATCTGTTCATGTTTCCTTTGAAGAGACAGTGTGAATTAATTGCAATAAGAGAGTGACTGAAAGTTCAATGTTCAGAGACTAAGAACAAATATAGAAAAATAGTATACATTCTTTTTTTTGTTTGTTTGTGTCCTAGAGTTTTATGTTTGTATGGGTTGTACAATAAATAGAATGACTGCCCTTTAATGTTTTTCTATCCAGGAATATTATTCTTTCTGAGAAACAGACAAAAAGATATTAGAGAGTAAGGGAAACACCCATCTGGCTAGCCCAATAAGCCAAATTAATCCTGGAATTAATTTTTAATGAAAGAAATCCTGCTCAATGGGTGGAGCATGGAGCAGTGGACCTGGTCATCCACATTGTATGAAAGAAGTGGCCCAAGATTGAACTATATGTACTGACAAATGAGCAATATTGATTGGCTTGGATGGCTGGTAAGTGGTGCAGAAAGAGAAAAACTGGAAAATTGGAGACAAGGAGGCCTGGGGCACAGAAATGTGGATAAACATACGGAAGTAGGTATGAGCAGGAAAAAATCTTTGTGTCTGCCTATCAACGTGATTTGCCACAGCAGAGAAACTGAACAACCAAGCAGACAGACTGACTCAACTAGTTGACATCAGCTGGCCTTGGTCACTGGCTACATAATGGGTTCATGATAATAATGACCATGGCAGGAGAGGTAGAGACTATTCATGTGCCCAACATCACAGGTTTTTACTTACCAAGGCTGATTTGTTACCGTTGCTGCAAAATGCCACAGATCGAAGGAACCAAAACTGTAAAAATTTCTATTCTAACCAATTAATCTATGAATTATGTGAAATATCCATAAAAATCACAACATATTTGCTTGTGGAAACCGAAACTTGGTTATAAAATTAATGCTGAGAAGAGCAAAGTATATCCAAGATATTCTTGCCTTTACAAATGTCAGTGTATTAAGGAGCTGTATAAGTGACATAAGCAAGATGTGGAAACAGATATCTCAGCCCTCATCACCCACAGAAAACAATTGGACAGCTATCTGTGACTGGAAATTGCTCCAGGAGGGCTCTGGAGTCCAGTTAAGAAGGTGCAGCAACACAGTGAAGAAAAGAGAATGAATGTGTCAGAGTTATCCAGAGAAATAAAACTAAGTGGATACAGAGAGGAGTTCATAAACTCCTTAAAATTGTTGGAAAAATATTCTGTATATATACATATTTTTTGGTGAATGCTTTACATCATTTGGATTCACAATGAGGACTATGAGATAACCACTGTGATAGGTCAAGACTGTTATCTTGCAGGCCTTTTTCCCCCCCGCATATCTATGTGCTATCTACACACAGTTTTGTTCTTTTGTTTTAATATTTGTGTGTATGCAGAGTATTCTTTTTTCTTTTAAACAGAGGTAACACTAGATTTTCTCTGAATATACTATTCTGCAACTCATTTTCATTCCACTAAAGATAACCTTCCATGTCAGTACATAAACATTTTCAATGTTTGCATAATGTCCCTGCTTAATATTACTTAGAGTAGCTGTGTTATATTTATTTAATCAGTACTCAAAAACAGTGTGAGTGCAGAAACCAAAGGAAGAATTCACTGATTTGGAGAGAAAGATTGTGTTATGGCAAGTTAAAAGAAACAGAGACAATCCAAGATGGCCGATTAGCAACAGCTCAGGAATGTAGCTCCCAGTGAAAGCGCAGAGAACGAGTGAACGCCGCACTTTCCGACGAATTTTTGTAGCCCACAGACCGGAAGATTCCCGGCAGAGGAGCCACACGGGTCGCCAGCACGACTCGTTTGGCCGGCGCGGCTGTTTTGCCGGCGCTCCAGCGCGGCGCTTCCCAGTGCGGAGAGTACGGGACGGACGGGCTCGGCTGGTCCCACCCCCACAAGGAAAACAGCAATTGGAAGCGCTGCAGACTGAGAGTCTCACAGCAAGCACAGCGAACCCGGAAAGGTCCGGCTCTGTGGGGAACAGGCATCCGCCAAAGGAAAACTAAGAAACAGAAAAACTTCATCCCCGGGCGGAGAGAGATCCAAGATGGCCGCGTAGCAGCAGCTCAGGATTGTAGCTCCCAGTGAAAGCACAGAGAGCGAGTGGATGCCGAAATTGCAGATGAATTTTTGATGCCCACAGACTGGGAGATTCCCGGCGAAGGAGCCACCCAGGGTGCAAGCACGACTCTTTTGGCCGGCGCGGTGCTTCTCGGTGCAGAGTGTACGGGACTGGGTGCCCTTTTATTCGGGCTCGGCTGGTCCCATCCCCACAAGGAGAACAGCAATTGGAAGCGCCGAGGACAGAGAAAGCACAGCTGAACCTGGGAAGGCCCAGCTCTGTGGGGAAGGGGCGCCCCCCGAAGGAAAACGAAGAAACAGAAAAAACTTCATCACCAACAAGCCGGACGTCCACTCAGAGGACGTCTGAAAGTCGGCAATTACAAAGACGACAGGTGGATAAAT